>BQNB010017091.1:26107-70523 GCA_026074375.1 Tanacetum coccineum | reverse complement strand
TCCACTTATAATGCACAGCCCAATAACCCAATAATAGTGGCATGTTTCTCTAAAAATACTAAGTCAGTAGATCATTCCAGAGCTCTTGCACCGCCATCATCACCCACTTCCATAAATCATATACCAATCCAATTTTTTAAACCTTACTTCCCCAATATCACAAATGCGAAAAGAGGTATGTCATCGATTAACAGTGGACGGTGATATTTCCATGTTGATTTTACTTTTAGGGTTAGCATTTCAAAGATTTATCTCAAATATATTGCAAAATCAATGTTTGACTAATATTTTTTATATGTTTTGTAGTGATTTTGCGGGGTCTTTTTCGTGGTAAGTATGTACCATAAGCAAAAAAAAGGTAATACCAGTTTCTTTATACAACTTATATACCACAATAGAGATTGATTAATTAAGAAAGTTACCATAACCACCGAAGTTATTAATTATCGATTTGATTTCAAGCTCAAGTTTGAATCTGAATGTCAATTATGTGACTGTCAAAATTTGTTGATTCATATGTTATCTTCTTTTTGATATAATGATGGTTGATTGACTGATTGTCAATTTAATGTGATGATTTAGGGCTTTTGTTAATTTCAACTCTTTTTATAAACTTTAATGGTTTTTACAAACTTTTGGATTTTTTTTATTTTGTATGAGTTGGTTTTGGCCGTGGTTGCGGCTGTATAGTAACGTTTCAATATCGTGAGAGCATTGACAAGTAGAAATCCATTTAGTTATGATCATGTTAATATGCTTTCGATAGATGGTTGTTTTGGTAAGTGGGGAACAAATCAGAAGGATGGTAGTGCATTGGGTATAGTTGATGCGACACCATTGTCGATACCTTTTGGTACCGTTTTGTGTAGTAGTGACGGTAAGGAGACTACATGTATACATAAGTATGTTATCTTAGCCTATTCATATTTACATTCATTTTTCCAAGTTACTATCGTCTACGGTGCATTGTGCTGCTGCTAATACATGTTATGTTTTGTTGGAACAGGTGATACGCGTGGATGCTTAGATACCAGTTGCATGATCGTACGAGGGACTATATTAAGGTTGGCCCGAATTCCTGTAATGGAGGTAACAGTAAGTTGATTTGTCATTCAAACACCTAATATGTTAAACATTAGTTTGTTTCTTGAATTTTTTAAGACCCAACATGTTTGTTAAGGTGTCGGGTTTAGATCAACAAAAACCGATACCAATGATAGAGTGTGTCATATCAAAGCATGATGCAAAGTCAAAGAGAATGTCATGGATTCCAATTTGGTATAGATTAGTTTTCGTACCGTTCTCTTTTATTTCCTGTCCTTCTTTGTATACATCACCTTTCTCATCGGTCTCAGCTTTTTGTTGATTTGAGACCGAAATACTAGGCAACGTCCATAGACCAATCGTGAGAGGAACATGTAACACTGATTTATGAAATACTTTTATCGTTCCATCATTACTGATTTAGGCGCATTGAAGGAAACTATTGACATTGTTGTCTTATAATACACGTACGCTTCCTTTTTTGATGATTCTTTTTGTTGTGCAGGTTTTACGGGATATCAGTAGCGGAGAGACTAAGAGGTAAAAAGCTATCATTTGTGGGTTTAAGGTCTAGATGGTCATGGATCCATTTATTGATCTGGGGCCCGAGGTAAAAAGTACTTTGCACGATCATGTATAAAATATCAATACAATATACAAATTATTTATGTATATAATTAATTACAACAACATTCTAGTGCCCGAGCTTCACACTGGGTCGCGAAACTACGCAGCCATTTTAAAATTTATTTTATGATTGTTGCGCCAAAAACTATAAGTTCTTAATAGCTTCCTTTTACACATCTTAAGTGATATATCAATATTTGTGATTCAGTTTGATCCTACGGATCGTTGGTCGAAAATATGCTAATGGTTTTTGACATGTAGGTTGTATAGGTCTCGGTATGGTTTTTATGTGTTGCTACTGCTCATTACATTTGTAGAGAGGATTGACCCGGTCTTCAAGAGGAGACCAATGTTCGTGAACTCCGTTGCAGGTATTGACAACGCATAGTGTTGATCCCAATGAATAGATCTTTAACTCCTTAGCTTGTAAGGTTTAGTACCCTTGGATAAATCCAAAAATACTAAGAATGAAACTTTGATTGAATGATATAAACTATGCGGAAACTAGTTTATATCACTAAGAAGTATTCTCAATGAAACAGTAAAGTATGTTTTGACACAAAGATATAATCAACACAACAAGCTTCAATATATATTAATACGATCACTCTGACTTAGTGATAGGGTTTACAACCTTGAAGCTATGAACTCTATGGAAAACTGAGATGGAAAACTTATATCTTTCTATACCCTAGGATCCCCTTTTATACACCAAGGAGTCCTACACGGTTTACAATACATTCCTAACTTATCATGATCTTTTCTATAAATAAACGTAATCTCTTAATCAAATAAGTTATACATATCTTTACAAAAATAACTTAATACTTATCTTCATCTCTTTAATCCGTCTTTATCCTCTTGACAACAGTAAGTCTTCTAGCAGTTGTAATTCAGCAGCAGTTGTATCTTTATAACCAGCAACACAAACTGAGCATAAGCAGTAGTAAGTACTAGCAGTACTAACTTTACGCTAACAGTTGTAACTTTACTCTAGCAGTACTAAGTTATACTAACAGTACTAAGTTACACTAGCAGTAGTAACTTTTATACAAACAGTACTAACCACTTAGCATATTTTCAGTCTTCAACTCTGAGCAGTCTTAACTTCTACTAACAGTAGAAACTCAATACTAACAGTACTAAATTATACTAACAGTAGTAACTAGCAGTGGTAACATTATACTACCAGTACTAACTACTTAGCATAATTTCCATTATGTACCTGAGCAGTAGTAAGAATCCTTGAAGTCTTTTAAGTCCCAACAATCCTCCCCTAAACTTGATGTTCATCTACTAAATCTTCAAGTTTCTTCATCATACTCAGGAGGATACATTCAAACCCTTTATTGACCACTTTGCTGTTTTACCATAAGCTTGAGCAGTTGATAGCACATCTCATTAAAATGATCAGTTTGAAGTTTCTTGTTTAGCATATTGGTGATTGTTATTGGTGTGAGGGGATATCTCTTTTCAACTAACATGAAGATGTGCACATTTCCAAATCTTACAAAGTGCACTCCACATGAATCATACAATTTCCAAACACTCACTGTATAACCTTGTAGATCTCTCCATACTTTACTTCTAATGTCTGGTTCAAACATGACTTTAAAATCTCCCAACAACACTCTTTCATGTTCATCTTCAGGCCTTGTATCACCATGCTTTGTTTTGACTAACTTCCAAAGAGTCTCCAAGTCTTCTCTGTCAATATCTTGAAGCATCCTAATCATTAAAGAATATCTCTTGGAACTTCCATCTGCTCTGATCAACTGATAATGTACCATTATTCCTTCTTTAAGAAGCTTGTATTCAACAATCATAGGTGGTTTGGTAGCAAGTGGTATAGCATCAATTGCTATATCATCATCCTTTTTAATCACCAAATGCTTTTTCAATTCAGCTGTATCATCTGCTTCAACTTCTTCATGCTCATCAGTTTCTTTATCATCCTCCAGTTTTTGTCTCTTTGGAGATTCTTGTTGATGCTCTTTTACTGCTCTTTTCTTACCAAGACTCTTCTTTCTGCTGCTTTTAGCTTGCTCCTCACTACCTTCTATCTTCTTTTCATTGCTTTCTTGTGCCTCTAAACTTATAGCCACAAAGGTATTTACCCTCTTTATTTCTTTGTCAAATAGCTTTTGAATTTCATCATAGCTCTTTCCCATTAGCTGTTTGTGTTTGTATACACCCATGTGCTTAAGATAGGTAGACATTTGACTTCTCTTTTGTGCCTTGGTAGGAGGTCTGTTTCTCCTTTCTTGTGCTCTTAGTTCAGCAAAATGTTTTCTTCTTTTCTCCATGAGTTCCATAAACAATTTTCCTTTTTCTTCATCTGTCAAGGGCTTCAAATGATTTTAAACAATTTTTAGAGCAAGTATGTACACTCAGATGTCAGAACTTGATGAACTTGATGAACTGAAGACAACTAGGACATTAGAAGAAAGTCTGTGGGTTCTTCTTAGCCTGAAAGCTCCAGTTCATAACACCTATTCCATATTAACAAAACCAGGCATTTGTAGGAGTCTCTACTGGTACACTTCTTCTAGAAACGTTATCTCCATTTCTATTCCCCTAATTTCTTGGTACTCTGCAGTCCCTAGCAAAGTGACCTTTCCTATGGCAGTTGTAACATTCCACCTTTTTCATATCAAGGGCCAACAACTTCTTTGCCATTAAGATTCAGATTCCTTCGAGTCTTCTTCATGAATCTCTTTATCCTCATGGTAAGCATGGCCACTTGCCATTTGATATCTATCTCTTCAAGATCATCTGAATCAATCTGATTCATGTCTTCATTGTCCAACAGTAGACTCTTTAGATTGTTGTACAAGTCATCTATGCTCAACTCATCTAGATCTGGCTTGTTTCTCATAATATGCTGAAGGTAGAGCTCTAAGAAATTTGTGATTTGCATCCTCATTAAAGACAGGTGCACCATGTACTTCAAGCTGACTGATAAGTCTTTGAAACCTATCATATGCCTTGTCTAGTCCTTCTGTATTAGATACATAAAAGTTTTCAAAGTGTTGCTTCAAAACATTCTTCTGTATCTTCTTAGTTTGATCATTGCAACCAAATATATTCTTGATAGCAGCCTACAATTCTTTTGCATCTTCAATTCCATGAAACTTCAGTTGATGCTCACTAGGAAGAGCCAAAAGCGAAGTGCTCTTAGCTTTTCTTTCTCTTTGTCTTGCTAATAAACCTTGAGCAGTTCTAGGAGGCACTTCAGTTTCAACACCATTAGCATCTGTTGTTTTTGATATAGGACCATTACCATTTAGAATTACTTCCCACAGACCATAGTTAGTGTTAGTGAGGTACTGCTCCATCCTTATACTCCAAGGAGTATACTCACCTTTCTTGAGCACAGGCATTTTTTTAGTAGACGCCATCTGAGGAGTTTATACTAGTGTTGGAAGTTGTTCATTATCACCAGCCATTGTGAAGTGTTGTTTTTCTAACAGATATGATAAAGTTCTTCTTATTCAAAGTCTCTCAACAAGCTCTAATACCACTTATTGATCCCACTTGAACAAATCTTTACTTAGCTTATAAAAAGCACAGTTATGTTGGATAGATCCAAACAACTATAAGAGAAACTAAGATTGTAAATACTACAAGTTATGCGGAATCTAACTTGCAATACTAAGAAGAACACAAATATAAACACAGATCTTTTACTAAACTTTGAATATATAGAATACTATGAATCTGCCTAGGTTACAGAATCACTATGATAACTAGCTATTATTGATTGATATCTATCTATGTGTATATATCTAACTATGCTGTAGGGTTCCTTTTATACACCAAGGAAACCCTAATGGGCTTACAAAACGCGTATAATGATAATGCATATCTATTCTTATTTTAATTCATGCATACTAACTATATAAGCTAACAGTACTAAGTATTAACTAACAATACTAACTAAGCTGACAGTATTAACAATGTACTAATAGTACTAACTAATATAACTAACAGTACTAACTACTTAGTTTGTTTTCTTCAATCTTTAGTAGCAGTATCAACTTCAACCAGCAGTAGTAAATTAACACCAGCAGTACTAAGTTGTAAAGGCCTTCAAATCCCAACACTTCTGTCAAAAGTCCTTCCTTACCTGTTCTGTTTTCTTTTGATAATAAGGAGGTGCATTCTAATCATGTAAACATTGATTTGTTTCATGCTAGACTTGGGCATACTTCTGTGTCCAAGCTAATTCATGTTGATATCTGTAAACATCAAAATAATTCTCAATTTTCTTATGAAACTTGTTTGTTAGCTAAACAACACACGCTTCCTTTTCCTAAAAGTCATACTAAGTCTTTGATTGCTTTTGAGCTTATTCATGTTGATTTGTGGGGACCATACAGAGCAGGGGCTTTAAATGGAGCTCATTACTTCTTTACTATAGTTGATGACTATTCTAGATGTACTTGGATTTATTTGTTGCATACTAAGGATCAAGTATTGTCTATTCTGTCAAATTTATTGGCCTACATTGGAAACTATTTTGATGCTAAACCAAAGTTTTTGAGGTCTGATAATGGGACAGAGATAGTGAATAGTAAGTGTTTGGCTTATCTTAGAAAATATGGCATTATACACCAAAAGTCTATGGTGTACATACCTCAGCAAAATGCTATAGTAGAAAGGAAACACAGATACTTGTTAGATACCGCAAGGGCTTTAAAGTTTCATTTTGGATTGCCTGATAAGTTTTGGGGAGATTGTGTACTCACTGCTACCTACTTAATCAATAAGATGCCCATGAAAGTACTTGAATGGAAGACTCATTTTGAGATGTTACAAGGTGTACTTCCTAGTTATGAACAACTGAGAGTCATAGGTTGCTTATGTTTTGCAACCATTACCAAACCTCACTAATACTCCTATTGTTGATTTGTTTCATGCTAGACTTGGGCATACTTCTGTGTCCAAGCTAATTCATGTTGATATCTGTAAACATCAAAATAATTCTCAATTTTCTTATGAAACTTGTTTGTTAGCTAAACAACACACACTTCCTTTTCCTAAAAGTCATACTAAGTCTTTGATTGCTTTTGAGCTTATTCATGTTGATTTGTGGGGACCATACAGAGCAGGGGCTTTAAATGGAGCTCATTACTTCTTTACTATAGTTGATGACTATTCTAGATGTACTTGGATTTATTTGTTGCATACTAAGGATCAAGTATTGCCTATTCTGTCAAATTTCTTGGCCTACATTGGAAACTATTTTGATGCTAAACCAAAGTTTTTGAGGCCTGATAATGGGACAGAGATAGTGAATAGTAAGTGTTTGGCTTATCTTAGAAAACATGGCATTATACACCAAAAGTCTATGGTGTACATACCTCAGCAAAATGCTATAGTAGAAAGGAAACACAGACACTTGTTAGATACCGCAAGGGCTTTAAAGTTTCATTTTGGATTGCCTGATAAGTTTTGGGGAGATTGTGTACTCACTGCTACCTACTTAATCAATAAGATGCCCATGAAAGTACTTGAATGGAAGACTCATTTTGAGATGTTACATGGTGTACTTCCTAGTTATGAACAACTGAGAGTCATAGGTTGCTTATGTTTTGCAACCATTACCAAACCTCACAAAGACAAGTTTTCTCCTAAAAGTATTAGATCAGTTTTGATTGGTTATCCACCTGGTCAAAAGGGATACAAATTATACAGTCTTGAAACACATGAAGTGTTTTGCAGTAGAGATGTTATATTTCATGAGACAGTTTTCCCCTTCAAAAAGGACAAATCAACAAATGAGTCTTCTTTGCCTGCTCAACAATGGCCTTCTGAAATGGGAGCACAAAATGATGAAGATGTTCCTAACGTTGTCCCTAAAATAACTACTGATGCAACCACTGAGAATGTTGTCCCAAACACCCCTGAAGAAAGTACTAATACTCCTATTGTTGAAGAACCAAATCCTTCCACCACAACCAATCAAGTTCCTATTACCAAAAAGTCTTCAAGATCCAGTACTTAACCAGCTTGGTTAAAGGATTTTGTCACTTCCAAACACAAAGCTGGAATGGCTGCTGCTGATATTTCATAAACCAAACACCCTACTTATCCTCTGTTTTAAGCATAGGATTTTGAGCAATATCCTGATGAATATGTTGCTTCATTGGCTAATGTTTAAGCAATACGAGAACTTGTTTTCTATTCTCAAGATATCACTGATCCCAAGTGGGTTGAGGCAATGAACAAATAACTGTAGGCCCTTTTAAGCCAATGACACTTGGACTCTCAAGGTGAAGTACTTACCAAATGGAACAGTGGATAAATACAAAGCTAGGCTTGTAATCAGGGGTTTTAGTCAAAAGGAAGGATTGGATTACAAACATACTTTTTCACCAGTGGCAAAAGCTACAACAATAAGGGTTCTCATTGCCATTACAACTACAAAAGGGTGGCCTTTACATCAACTAGATGTAAATAATGCCTTTCTACATGGTTTTGTAGATGAAGAAATCTATATGAAGCCTCCTGAATGATATACTAAAGCTGCTACTGATCAAGTGTGTAAACTAAACAAGTCACTATATGGTCTTAAACAAGCTTCTAGACAGTAGAATCATGAACTTTCTAAGTTCCTAGTATCTTTGGGTTTTGTTCAATCCAAGCATGATTATTCATTGTTTATCAAAGCACAAGGAACAGAGTTCACAGCAGCATTAGTCTATGTGGATGATATTTTGTTGACTAGCAATTCTTTACAAGAAATTTGTGATACCAAGGCAACATTGGATAAGAAATTTACTATCAAAGATTTGGGCTTAAAGATATTTTTTGGGAATTGAACTTTGCAATATTGCTCATGGTACTTATCTTCATCAAAGGAAGTATGTACTTGATCTATTAAAGGATGCAGGCCTAACAGCAGCAAAACCAACTCCTTTTCCCCTTCCTCAAAATCTCAAGCTGACTTTAAACAAAGGTAGGCCTATTGCTGATGCAGAATCATATAGAAGACTAGTTGGTAGATTATGATACTTATCCATGACAAGGCCAGACATCTCCTATGCAGTTCAGCATCTTAGTCAAATTGTTTCCTCTCCAAAATAACCTCATTTGCAGGCTGCTATGCATTTACTAAGATACTTGAAAGGGTCAATCAACAAAGGTCTCTTTTATCCTGTTCAAACCAATATGAAAGTAGCAAGCTTTTCTGATGCTGATTGGGCATCCTGTATTATGACTAGAAAGTCTCTCACAGGATATTGTATCTTTTTGGGCCATTCTTTGGTTTCATGGAAGACCAAGAAACAGGCTACAGTCTCAAGATCTTCCACAGAAGCAGAATACAGGTGTATGGCTGCCACAACATGTGAGCTTGTTTGGCTGACATATTTGCTTAAAGTTCTACATATAAATGCCTAAATTCCCATAACTTTGTTTTGTGACAATAAAGCTGCTCAGCAGATAGCAGCTAATCCTTGTTATCATGAGAGAACCAAACACTTGGACATTGACAGTCATTTCACAAGGGACAAGGTTCAAGAAGGGTTTTTACAAACTGCCTATATTCCTTCTCATCTACAGTTAGCATAATGACAAAGGCTTTGCGGGGTTCACAACATGCTTTTCTATCTGACAAGTTAGGTTTTCAAGAGCTTCCAACTTGAGGGGAGGGTAAAGAGTATTATAGGGTTCATTTTCATTTTGACAAGTCCCTAATAGTTCAGGGACTAAATGTGTAATTTCATTTTGTAATTCAGTTTTCTTCTGTTATTACCCGCTTCACCTCCTCTATATAAAGGATGGTACTCTGCTATTTCTTGTGTAATTGTAATCAATGATTCTCTCTCAATAAGAATCAAGTTACCTAAATTTAGCTTCCGCATTACTTTTGATAGTTGCACCCACCACAGTAAAGTTGCGTCAAGCTTTTGCAAAGACCCAAGGTATCTGGAATGCTCCACCAAGCGGGACAGCAGAGAACGCTTACATTGATGTAATATTCCCCAAGAAAGGTGGGATTCCACCTGTTAACTTGTTGTCCTGAATTACAAAACGAGCAAGTTTTGAGAGTAAACTCATCTCCTTGGGTATGCTTCCAACTACCTTATTTCGAGCGAGCCAAAGGTCTTCGAGGTTAGAACAACCAGACAAGTTTGTTGGAATGACTTCACTGAATTTGTTAATACTAAGAAAAAGATGGCGTAGCCTAGATAGACGACCAAGTTCATAAGGAATGTTTCCTTGAAAGCTGTTGTTCGTGAGAGAAAGCTTACAGAGGAAGCTGAGGTTTACTACATGAGGAGACAACGAGCCTTCTAAGCCTTGCGAACGCATCTGTAATGCAGTCACTCATTTGTGCCGCTTTCCACGTTAGAACTTTGTTTGGATCGTGGGTGATCATTGACTTAAATGACAACAACGCGTGATAATCAGTCTCATTACCGCCATAAGAAGTAGAGATGTGGCGAACGTAAGCCATATTATTGGTAGACCATAACAGAGAAAAGAAACATGAGAGGAAGATGATAAGTAAATGGACAAAAGCTATAAATAAGTAACAAACTTTTTGTTTTGTGCTACTATGAGTAACCTACTTCAAAAAGTATCAACATGAGTAATCTACTTTCAAAATTTCACCAAAATGTGTAACTATTGTTTTTTTTATACACTTCAGCAGCCACCTAGGATGCCATGTGTACAGCCAAAGTCAAAGTCAACTTCGTAAACTTTTTTTTTACAGTTGACATTTACTTTAACTGTCAAAAAAATTTTAAAAAACAAAAAAAAATGGACTTTTACTTTGACTATACAAAAAAAAAATTAAAAAAATTTTTTTTTAATTTTTTTTAAAAAAAAGTTGACTTTAACTTTTAATATATTTTTAAAATTTTTTTAATCTTTTTTTTAAATAAAAACATAAAAGAAAGTATAACAAAAAAAAAATTTTAAAAAAATTTAAAAAGAAAAAGAAGTTGACTTTGACTTTGGCTATACACATGGCATCCTAGGTGGCAGCTGAAGTGTATAAGAAAAAACAATTGTTACACATTTTGTTGACTTTTTAAAAGTATGTTACTCATGTTAATAATTTTTGAAGTATGTTACTTATAGTAGCACAAAACAAAAAGTAAGTTACTTATTTATAGCTTTTGTCCTAAGTAAATCATTGCTTGTGGTAACTTCATTTTTGAAAATTTAGTTAAGATCATAAGAATAAGCATTAGCCTTTTATCCTTAGCTTTGAGCAAGAAAATTTGATCGATAATAATTAATTGCTATGTATAAAGAAGAGTTGGGGTAGGGGAGACTCCACTTCTTTTGTATTATAACTTTAATCATCCACTAATTCCTTGACTAATAATAACTGATTTACATGTATAATCTTATCATGAAAGACTTTGAAGAATACTTGAGAGTGGGAAGACTAGACTTATTACTTTAATCATGCCATCCAAATAGCACGACTAGCAACACTTATTGTCTATCATTCACTAATTCCTTGACTAGTAAAACCAAATGGGCTAGCTCAGTTGGCCACCAAAGGTATCCTTGGGTATGTGAGTTCCCCCACCAACCTAGAGGTTGTGGGTTCAAGCCTCGCTGTAGGCATGTGTGAAATATGTGATATAGGTTGTAAAAAAAATTGCCGTTCTAAAAAAAATATATTCCTTGACTAGTAATAACTAATTTCCATGTATAATCATATTCAAATTACTTTGAAGAAAATTAGGAGTGGGAAGACTAGACTTATATTGCATTATAACTTTAATCATGCCATCCAAATAGCATGACTAGCATCACCTATAATTTAATTTAAGGTATGTAATTAGCAACTTTGACACGTTTGACACCTTTGACACCTTCCTTATTGCTTTAGGATAAACTTGTAAACAATCAATCCTGCATTTTGGTACATAACTTCTATACTAGAAGCAATTATTTAACGTAAAAAATGTTTATAAAAATGGCGGGGTTTGTAAGGAGGTTCTACATCGAAACGCGTCGCTGCTGGCCAATTGGTATTCATCGGTTGTTCTTCGGTAACGATGTCTTCTGTGGTTTCCCCCATTTTTTTTGTTTTTCATGAAATTGTTGTAGAAGACGGTTGTTAGCTTATCTGTATTCTGCTTATAATTTTTTAGCTTAATGTTTCCGGCTTATTTTGAAACCTGAGAGTATTATATAAGTTTGTTATTAGATAAAAAATATATATAAGTTCATAAGTTTCAAAATAAGCTAAAAATAGGGTTTATGAAACATAAAATGAAAAGATATAAGTGTTGGATTATATGGTAGTTGGACTAGCTCGATCACAACTAGAGGTGTGTGAGCCTATTGGGGGCACACACGAAAAAACATTTAGAGTACGTTTATTTCTTCACGTGGCTTTCTAAAATGTAAACCAAAGGGACTTGAGATGACTAAAACCGAACCTCATGGTACTTCTTAGAATGCCGGCCATAAGGAGGCTTCTAGAGTGACTTTGGGTTTAAGTTATTTGTGATAAGGCTTGAGGGTTGAGATAAGGATTGATAGTTGTGATAAGCTTCAAGTTGTTAAGGTTTTGAGCTAAACTACAACTTGTAATTGAGGTGTATAAATACTCAAGTCTTTAGCCTCATAATCAACAGAAATAAAACTCAACCCTAATCACAAATATTCAGTTTTTCCATCTCTCCCAATATATGCCGAGCAAATCGAAACCCTTTACAAGGTTTCATTGATTTTCGGTTCATTCTTTTACCCACTGGTTGATTTCGGTTAACCCTTATAGGGTTTTCTTTGTGTGATTCGATCCCATAACAAGTCCAGGAGGTTTAAGTTGTTGGTACATTCATTGTCAAGGCGTGACAATAGCTGAAAGCATCTAGGGTTCATTTTCATTGTATTTCGGTTGTGTTTCCCTTATTTCGGTTACAACCGAATTCGGTGGAATCCTTTGTTTTCACTTTCTGAATTTCGGTGGTCCATACAAGAGTGGTATTTTGGATTATATTCAGGGGTGATTATTTTACAAGTGTTGTTTGGGTACACGTGAGGTTTGGACTAGCATCCGGGCGTGCTCGTTTACGTGTTTGTGTGAGCACTGGTAGAGGTGACAATTTAGTCACTAGTTTCATATACCTGGTTACGTGATTTTGCTGGTGACTTCAAGGGTATGTCTCTATTTATTTTTCATGTCCCTTATTATGTATATATGTATGTTAATTGTTTATACTAGACTAGATCTATCCGCTGCGTACTCGTAAGAGCTAAATTGGTTAACTTGATTGTTAAATTCCAACAGTGGCATCACGAGTCAACTTGTTTAGTATTTATGTATTACATACGATTTTAAACACGCTAAGGCTGCATGAAATTGATTTATTTATTGCTTTTATTGAAAATTATGGCAACGACATGCAATCCTTGCCATAAATAATGAATAAACAACCTAGAATCAATACAAATGTTATTTTGATAAAAAGAAGAATAGATCATAAATTAAATGTTAATTAAGCTGCCATGATGATTATATTCTTGATTTATCTCGGCTATAAGACTCACGCAATCATTATTTTGAAGGTGTTTATAATTATTAAGGGAGTTATGATTTAATGTCAAAGAGTTACCAGCTTGATTTATTTTCTGAGTGGAGTTGCTTCTATCGATAATCACTCGACTTCACTCGGCTATATGTAATGTAGTGGAGTATTTGAGCCGAGTGAAAAAGAGGGTGTAGATGTGTTTCACGTTGTAGTCCTCCTCACTTTATATCCAACCATTTGACTGCAAGGGCCATACATCCAATTTATAGCAGAACTGTAAGGAATATTATTCAATGACTCATGAAAACAAAGAGGTGAGAATTGTATAATAGGGATAAAACAAACAATGTTTACAAATATTTACTCCTTATGATTAAGGAGATTGATATAACTAACAAGCTATGAATATTATGGAAAACAAATAAAGACAATAAATGTTGTAGTTATAGTTAATCAATCCCCTTTCATCGAACATCGTGGCGGTCAGACGTTTGATGTACGAAAGGTTTCAAATGAGAAGCGCAAGACTTTTGGTGAATATCTTGCACCTTAGAAGAGTTGCTTGGAAACAAACTTCGTATACCAGTTTACAGAGTGTACAAGTTCAGATAAATGATAGTCGAGTCAAGTGTTTTGCAGCTTATGAGATACGGATTTGAGTCATGAAAAGGCACTCTTATGTCACAGGAGGAGTGGGCGATTAGGAGGTTAATGATGGAATTCTGTAGACGTTGAGTGATCATACATTCTTGGACAAGCGGTCTTGGCCATAGCCCGATATTCAGATTACAACTACGAGGGGAAGCTAGTGTTGCTTTTTGGCCTCCGAGACACAAGATTACGCCCTAGATTAGATCGAAATAGCATAGGTAGGCGACGAGTTGTGTGTCCAGGTAACCGAGCCAATCGGCATCAGAATACCCGATGATGTGTTTGTGGTGGGCCATATGAAAGTGAGACCAAAGTGAGATGGGCTTTGACAACGAAGAATTCTTTGAGGATGAAAATGCAAATAGTTGGGGAATGTAGGAATTGTGAAACTGTGATAACAGCGTAGGATAAATCCGGTCTTGTGATCGTTAAATATTGAAGAGCCACAACTAATGTAGCGGTAAAAGAGTTGATTCGAATAAGGATTATTACATCAGCAGTAAATGAGACATGAGTAGACAAGGGTGTGCTAAATGTTTGGAATATATAGATCTCGCTCGTTTTTGAGTAGATATGTCACGAGATACTTGGATTGGTGAGAAACAAAACATTGTCGTGTAGCGATTCCAGTCTCCAAAAAAAATAGTTAGCGCTGCCAAGGTCTTTGATGGCAAATCATGTTTAAGCGGGAAGTAAAAGTGGCTATGAAGATTTTTTCCTGTAAGAATACGATCATCATCATAGTAGGAGTAAAGTACATTGATGCAAGTAGCATAGTGAACGAAGAGAGACGTTGTCTGCGACGGCATGTAAAGCATACGAAGTGGTCAAGTGCTCAACGTTGAAACCTAAGCCGAGGTGCTGTCTTTAACTCCATAAGTGCTTATGGATAATTTGCAAAATTGATTTGGATATTGAGGATAGGAAAGCAGGAGGTTGTTCCATAAACTGTCTAATTAAGTGACGTTTAAAATGAATTTTTTGGCATCAAGTTGGTGCAACCTTCCATTTGATGAATCGGCAAGAGATATCACAATGCGACGGTGATGCTTTAACAACGGGATCTGAACGTGTGACAGTAGTCGAGTCCCGAATTTGACTGCAAATAGGCAGACTAAAAAGGCTTTTGTACGTTTACTGGTTCCATCCGAATTAATATTTGATACGGTAAACATTTGGAACAATAATTTGGCAACCGGACGGGGACTAAGAACCAAGTTTGATTTTTGTTGTAAGGTAGAAACTCTCATCTCGGCTTCTCATCTCTTTAGGATCTTGCGTGTATTGGAAGCCACCGAGGTTCGGTACGTGGATAATAAAGCACATTGGGAGGATGGAGTAGTAAGTGAAGCTAAGTCAGATTGATTTTTGTGCTTGAAAAATTCCTGCCTTGAACGTGTTGTATACGGGTCGAGAAGCACAGTAAGAAGATTTGGTAGTGGCTGATCAGGAGCCATGTGAGTGGCTAATGGTGATTTTTGGATCAGAAACGTGAACCAGATGTTGATCATTGGTTGGATGTGTACCTGATTGAATGATTAGATGAACTTGTATCTTGTGACCAAGAGATGTTAGGATGTAATGGGGCTTAGGTGTGTTGGACTGAGCAGGCCTAATCTTGGAATCAGACTGACATGCTTAATAAACTGGTGTTGGGCCGAGAGTTTGGTTGGGTTTTGGGCGTTGCATTATTGCTTCAAGGCAGGGAGCTTGGTGCATTGGGTAACATCTGGAAGAAAGGTAGTGGTCCAAGGTGTCATGTTTCGATTAATGATGAACAATGAATGGAAATCATTTCATTTGAAGGCGAGCATGCGAGTAACAAAAAAACACGGGAAGTAGTTGGATCGAGGACATCGATACCATTGTGTTGCAGGCTATATCACATGAAAACTAATAGGAATGCTTCTTGTTCAAGTTTGGGTGGGTAATACGTCAGCAAATAGGAAAGAACTTTGGACAACCATAGGTGCGAAAATTATATACTTGAGGATGGTGATTGATTAATAGGCAACTCAAAGGGAGACTTGTTCTTCAATAAAGGTGTGGGCAATCTATTTATAATAACGTGATGTGTAGTCAATTGCATATCAATATTGCCGAACCTGGAATAAATAGCATAGCAAGGAGGGTTTTTTTTTTTATAAAATATGTCGATGCTTCTTTGTGACATTTTGTTTTTGTTAGTGTCGGGAATGAAAAAACCGATGAAAGTGCATTGTCTTCTATAAGATTTTTGGAAACATTTGGTTTACAAATTCGGTTGCACATACACTTTGAAAGGTTTGATTTTTTGCTGAGCATTGGGTTTGAAACGATTTATAAAACCGGGTCGGCGAACGAATAAAAACCCTGTATTTTGTTTTGAGAGGATTAAAGCACGTACAACAGGAAAAATCGTTCAATAAAAGCAACTAATATCGGATAACAAATTCGACAAATAGGATAGTCCGGTCCCATGATCACAATGAATTCAGTCTAAAGGATGAGCAGAATGTGTAGATTAATAGTAAAAGGTAATGTTGTCCTTTGAAGTTGGCTTGGTAGTGCAACGAATCGGTTTTGGTAAAATGAGTATAGATTAAAACACCCAACATATTCAAAGTAGAAATTACAGCAAATGAAACCGTGGCCTATAAAAAGCGGCATGACATAACTCATAAGAGGCTGGTTTTAAACTTTGCGTAGCATGGAAAGATCGTAGTTCATATTTGAGCACATATAGTCATGTTCAAAGCGACCTCTAGGAGAACCGTTTTTTGTTTTCCGATCATGAATATAAAAATATGGTGAGAAAAATAAAAAATCAACGGGGAATGGTCTGCTTGGTTTAGCTTCCTCACAAGAAAGCAATTTCTTTTTAAGTTTAGGGAAATAACAAGACATTTTTTTTAAAGGAAAAATCATGTGAAACAGTTGTTGAGCCCTGAATGAGTAATTGGAAAGAGTTCTTACATTTCCAAACATGAACTTTAGCAATAACCTGGATAAGGAGATGAATGGTGGAGAGATTCACAAGAGGGGGGCGTATGTGCTCAGCTAGGCTCACGAGTTCAATCATGCCAATTGGTCGTATTTGTGTAACATGGCATTGGCGCCATGGACCGCTTTTGCTAAGATTCTCCGAAAGAAGGCGAGGCTTGTTTAGATAAGATATAAAGACTTGGACTCGTCGTGCATATTGGCTATTTGTTAGCGACATAACTGACAATGAGGAGGTCTGCGATTTGACACGTTCCTGCCAGGGAATGATTGCCACGATTAGACGACCGCCACTTATGAGAATCGGTTTGTTGGTCGTTTCAACATGAAACAACTACGGTGGAGTATTGGAGTACCATGTAGTGACTGTAGGACGATTCCTGCTTTTGCTTGTGTAACCAATCACGAAATAGGAGCGGGTTTGTGGCCCGAATCGCCTAGAAAAAGTTTCGTGGAGGGTCCCAAACTACATAAAAAACCAATGTACATTAATCAATTTTAACAAGGGGTGGACCGAGTGTAGACAATGGTTACAAGTGGCTTTGAATCGGGACAATAATTAATCAGAAAACTGAAGATTGTACCTTTTTTAAGTTGTCGGATGAGAAGCGCATAAGTGAATCCGTTCAACAGACGCTTGTATAGCGTTCTGAAACCAATGAGGTGAGGAAATTGTATATATAGGGTTAATCAAAATGTTTACATATATCATATTATGTTTAAGGAGAATTGATTTAACTAATGCTCTGATTAAGAAAAACATAAATAAATACACTAAATGTTGTAGTTTCGTCTAATAGAACACCAATTTTTATTGTTTTATAGTTATTGTGAAAAGTATTTTCAGTACACTTGAGTGTTCCTTTTGACTCATTTATCACTAGTATATGCTAAGCCAAGTGTAGGAATGAGTCTTCATTCATCGTCACTTTTTGGTAGTGTTATGTTGTTGTTTTGCTCACACTAATAGAAAAAGTGCTTTGGAGATGTTTGAGATGAAATCGAGAGCGTATTTGCTGCGGTCTTATGAGGGGGGGTGCGGGGGGGGTTCTCATTGAAAAATCAATAGAGGACGGTTCGACTAGGTATGTAGTGATCAGTTTTGATGATTACAACACGTTACATATAACAAACTAGAGACGGTTTTCGTCATCACAAAAACAAGCTTTAAAAAGCCTAATAGTGATCCGGGTTTAGAATAAAAGTGGCCTTCATGCGTATTTTTTAATATAAAAATTGGGCTGATAGAATTGCTTATTATGATAGTTGAAACTACGAACAGAACTTTCAATTGCATCCCAAACAGCACCACTTAATGTGTATTCAGCAAGAAACCGCAAACTGCCCCTATACGAAATCCTTCTATTTCGAGTAAATAGTACTACTAAGTAATATTAGATCTTAGCAACCAGAAAAAATCATTAGGCACGTATACAATGTGACTATGTGACCACTTAATGAAATGTATCATATAAATGTGTAAGCAACAGCTAAAACAACAACCAAATCACGTTACAGCTAAAACCCTACCAACAGCTGTAAACAATTTGTTGCTCAAACGATATCCGGAAACACTTTGCGCTAAGAAACATGACCTGAGTTAAAGCCTCTCACTCTTGATTAGTGGTATATAGCGTAGGAATATCAGCCCCAACTATCTTATGATTTGGTGATCTTTATCAACCAGCTCCAAGAGAAAAATGTACACGACTACAGAATCGTAAATTCATTATCGACCAGAACTATTATCAAACAAGTTTCAAGCTTGTATTTAAGTATCATCTCAAACCCAAACACTTGCAAAACCATGAATCACAACTCTTCACATACTGATATAGCTATTATTTACATCTAGACACAGGTTAAAAACTTAAACTTACAATTTTTATACCATAACCACAAACAAATACATTATTTCAGATTAATAAACCTCAAAAACAAAAAACACAAAAACACAAAAAAAGTGTAACGAAAATCTTTTAACATTACGTAGTCATATAACCAGTCTTAATACGGAATACTAAACAGTCTCAAAACATTACATAATCAAGTGTGGATCAATAAAGTCTCACAAAAATTATGCTGGAGCTTTCATCAAACATATGGTGGGAAGTTACTTTTTGACATTGGTTCTCTTGGAGCTTTAAACAAACACATGGCGGGCAATTCCGAGTTACCCCAAACTTCAAATTTCAAAATGAAATAATTCCAGGTTTTACAAAGAAAATAGATATACAAACTCTACGAGACATGAGTGCATGTCATTGTACCTCGGGTGGAATATAGCCAACAACAACAAGATGTAATTCCTCATCATTCATGAAACTTATGAAGTAACCATTGGTTTCTGATATGAGCATAAACAGAATGACGAAAACAAGAGTTAAAACAGATGATTTGGAGATTTAAAACAAACTCAGCTAGTATGGTATTATTGAAGTATGGGTTCCAACCAAATGCTCATAGCCATCTTGTAGAAACCGCGGGTTGATAGCTTAGTCCATCCAAAATATACTCCCACAGGATGTCCACTGATAAATTAGATGAAACAGTAAATATAATCAGTGAGTGAAAAACTAGAGTGATTTATATTTTTCAATCTATATGAGTCTATGATTTGTTGACGATTATCAAAAGCTGAGCTTTGACCAATCAAGGCTGGGGTCTGCATGAGTCGCCTGCAACCCACTTAAGGTTGAAAGAAAGCCTAGCTGTAGAGGTGGTAATTTCGACCGAGTACTTAATTATGAATGGGTCGATTCAAGTTATGTTCTATCGCTAGCGGGTATAATAAAGAGACACGTCAGTCGTGTCGAAAGTCCCCCGAAAAACAAAGGCCTCATTAATCATTTAACTAATATTTTTATATTTTTACTAAACTACAATTTTAATTATGATATTTGACACACAATTTTTTTTTGCAAAACTTGCAAACATAATTTTAGCCAACCCACCCGACCCGTTCTTTTTGCCTCACTTCTACAAAGCAAAGACATAATTCCATCATACCAATGGTAGGTAAATGTACACAAAAAATTTGAATGAAACCAAAAAGTAATTGCAACTGAAAAAAACCTGTTGGTATATCCCAAGCACCATTGAGCCACGACAATAACCTTTGATGACAGGACCACCAATACGCCAAGGTTCTAAAGGTAAAGTACTAGATCAGTGAGAGATATTTACAATCTTCAAAAGGCAAAGCAACTTATCATGTTTAATCTTACATTTCCGGACTTCATCACCGCTAATAATGACTGAAAATGACTATTTCCAACCTGCAAATGGTAACTAATTAGAATACAACTTAAAATCAATACATATGATGTTCAACGACTTTATCATAAAACGGTTTTTCCATTTTACCAGGATGATAGCTTATCTTTGTTTCAATGCTATCTATTGGAGAGTTAGAAGCCAACGCCATTTTCACTCCATGGCCCTTCAAATGATTAATCAAACGATAGGCACCTGGTAGTGCAATAAGTTTGCGCCATCTAATAGCGTAAATAATCATAAATTACTAATTTTATTTGCACAAAAGGTTAGAGTAAGAGTGGGGTATGTTACTGATCAGACACCGTTGGGCTTATTTCTGAAAGCAAATCTTCATTCGACAAAGGAAGACTATAGTATCGACAATAGCAGCACTAAAGTTGTTGTTAGCCATTTCAAGGTATCCTAAGTTAGAACAATTAGAAATAGAAGGTGGAAGAACTCCGGTCAGTTCGTTATCCCTTAACTGAAGGTACTCAAGATTTGGTAGCTGATTACCAATTTCTGAAGGAAGACTACCAGTGAGGTGGCTAAGGAAAGACAACCAGTGATTTGGTAACTGATTACCAATTTCTGAATGGAGCGAGGGGTGCTTCCATATAAATTGCAGCCACCAGAGTAAAATGTAGTCAAGCTTTTCCAAAGACCTAAAGTATC
Organism: Tanacetum coccineum; assembly: GCA_026074375.1. Lineage (NCBI taxonomy): Eukaryota > Viridiplantae > Streptophyta > Magnoliopsida > Asterales > Asteraceae > Tanacetum > Tanacetum coccineum. The sequence goes on along the minus strand of BQNB010017091.1, from coordinate 49,770 downwards.
AGGAATGATCCCACCCAACGGGTTCTCGACGCAAGAGAACACTTCCATTGATGTGATATTCCCCAAGAAAGATGGGATTCCTCCTGTTAACTTATTTTTGCTAATTTCAAGACTAGTAACTTTCGAGAATAAACTCCTCTCCTTGGGGATGCTTCCACCTAGCTTATTTCGAGCCAGCGAAAGCACTTCGAGGTTAGAACAACTAGACAAGTTTGCTGGAATGACTCCAATGAAGTTGTTTCTGTTAAGATAAAGATGGCGTAGCCTAGATAGACGACCAAGTTCATGAGGAATGGCTCCTTGAAAGCTGTTGTTCCTGATAGAAAGCGTGCGGAGGAAGCTGAGGTTTCCTACATGAGGAGACAACGAGCCTTCTAAGCCTTGTGATTCTAGTATTAATACTGTCACTCGTTTGTGCCGCTTTCCACATAAAATACCACTCCATTCACAGAAATGAAAGGAATCGTTCCACGAGGTTAGAACTTTGTCCGGATCATGGGTGATCGTCGACTTGAATGACAACAACGCGTGATAATCAGTCTCATTACTGCCATAGGAAGCAGAGACGGTGGCGGAAGTAAGACATGTTATCACAAGACCGTAAATGAGAAAAGAAATAGGACGGAAGTTGATAAGTAAATTACTGCCTGTGGTGACTTCATTTTTGGAAATTTACTTACAATTATAAGAATAAGGATTGGCTTTTTATCCTTAGTTTTTGCATGTTAAAAGTTTGTGATCGACATGCAACTTGTGCAATAAATGGCTTCCACATATTCCTTATCATCTTGACATAGACATTTCATTTGGAATATAGTAGCTAGTCAAACTGTTCATACGATAAATGGCCAAAAAGATATGTCGACAATAATTGTGAAGAGAATGTCATCCACAAATTCCATATCAGCTTGGGATAACAATAATTGATCGATATCACCGAAGACTTTTAAGAACACTTGGGATATAGTACATTTATATTGCATATAACGTATTTAAAAGTGTAATAATAAAATGTAAAATGACGTAAAAGATAAACACATCTTTTAGTTTAGTTGCGTATCAAATAGGAGCGTTTAAACAACATTCATAAGCTAAACCCTCATTGCTAAAGACTATATATTTTTCAAAAACGTTTGCCAAACACCGTTTGTTATTATGTTTCCTAAGCGAAATAATGAGATGTCCGATACCTGATATATAGTTACAGAAAGGAGTAACAAGTAACTGATGGAATTTAAATACATGACATTCATAACAAATAATAACATCAAAGTATACGTGCGGAAGCGAATAGGATCAAATAACATGTAATTAATTAACCAAACATAAACGTATGCGTACCTTGTGATTCTAGCTAAACAAGAATCAAAACCTCTTACACTTTTGTAATTCAAACCAAGATTCAATCAATAGTGTGATTGAAACACGTTCTTGTACACACGTACTAATACCAAGTAAACGATATGCTAGTAATGAACACAAAACTATTTTCTTGACCCTCAAAAAATTCGATCAAACCACAAGTGGTGTTTGCCGATCGGTTTAGCCACAAAAAGGAGAAGAGAGAAGACTTTGGGTATTGTATGTATACAAGAGTTAAGAATACAATGACCCTAGGCCCTTTATTTATAGTGTGGAAAACCTAGAGAACAAGTTTGACAAGGATTAGGATACCTTAATCCTTTATCCGGTTAGCCTAATCCCAAATGGATTCTAAAACCATTTTTGATCTCTTTAATTCCATCTATAGTCCTTTCCTTTAATCAGTTAACGGTCGTTAGTCATTTTCCGTTAAATACTAACGGTTGTTATATGTTTTGTGTATTTAATAATTAAATATAACATTTTATAAATAATTATTAAACATTTACTCTTCATACGTAAAGTGTGCAATCCCGTGATCTCGAGTTCGATCCTAACACACATCTACTAATTTATGTCCATAAACTAACAGCTCCCACTTGGACATATCTTAATAGTGTGATCACATCGGTTAGCGTCTAGCAACACGCCGATGCCTCTAGTACAATCTCGAGTAAGGTCTCCTGGACAAAACCTTTTAATGATTCATCATTATTATTATCCTTTTGTTTCTAATACAATGTTAATAAGGATATGGATCTTTAGTCATTCCTTAATTAACTGATTCTGTTTCTCGTTTTATCTGATTGAGCAAGATTACCAAATCTTCTGAACGTATTCCAGAAAATCTTGGGTGTGGCCACACATACATCTTACCAATCCCACGAGGGGCCCAGTTGTATTAAACTTCAAAACGAATTTGAAGGAAACAAATCCCTTATTGACTACAAGCAAAACTTATGAATTTTGCAACACTTCTGAAAACAATCCGTATAACTACCAGTTACGTATAGCGTTAAATTGCTTCACAGAAATGCACTAGATCCATGACAGTTTCCTGGTATCTCAAGTCTGAGGATAACTATTTTATGATTTACTTAATGACAAGATCCATAAAGTACAATCATATAGTTGGGATAAGTCCTATATTCAATTCATTGAATATCATCTAAATTTGGCATGTAATCACATCAATATACTTTCAAGTATATCCGACCACAATTTAGATTTGTCTTAATTTAATAATATTCCCATATCATTAATTGACAACGGACATTTAGAATAATTCATTATTCAAGGATTTAAAACATGCAAAATAGGATACAAAATTAAATAACAAAAATAAACATAACCAATATTTTATTTCATCAAATAATAATGTTTACAATATCCTTTATCCAAATACTAATCACAGGTATGCATGAAACTACTAGCTAATTGAAGTCCAATTCCATTGGCATGATCAGTAACCTTTCCTCTAGGTAAAGCCTTAGTGAAAGGATCAGCTAAGTTATCATCTGTGTGAACTTTTAATATTTTGATTTCACCACTCTCGACTTGTTCTCGAACGATGATCAACGCCTGTGGGGAGGCCACACGTTGATCATTTGGCGAGCAGACAATGATGATGTGCTTTGTTGGTATGTAGTAAAAGTAAGGGAACTATTTTTAATTTTCAATAACCATTAATCAGAAAACATGTAGCGGAAGTAAATAAAACCTTACAACGATTTTCCATGAGCCAGCAATCCATATGCGTTTTATAACTAATCAAAATAAACACAACAACTTTGTGTACCTTTGTTTGGAGTGAGAGATCGTGTCTTGGTTTGTGTGCTACTAGAGGGGGAGATTTAGGGTTTTGGTAAACTGATACTAAATTTGATGATAACTCTTGTATTTATAGGCTTAAGGATATTCACAAAATTAAATAAAGATATTTACCAAAATTATAATTAGAAAAAAATAATATTCACATATATTAAATTTCACTAATATCAAATAATATCTTCATTCTTTAATTAATAGAATCAAAAGTCTAAATGTCCAGCCCGACACACCCTAAGGTGGTCGGCCAGTTCGTGGGCCCAACAAATGGAATGCGTCCAATTTTGGGCTTCGGCCCAAATCCCATCCTCACTTAAATTAGTGCAACTAATTAAGTCCAATACAATTCGTTTAAATGACCACTTATGTATTTACAATAAATATATAAAGGTGTGATCTCGAGCTATTGCGTGTGCCCACAGTGAATCGTATATTAGTGGCAGAATTTAATCTCATTTACTATGCACACAATCCTATAAACTCCCCCGTGGCATTGGAAAACAAAACGACCAAATATACCAAACAGTCAATTTCTAGCACAAACTTAACTCATACTAGCCTGCTATGGTTGATTTATGGGTCTTGGCCGTCATATCTAGGTTTTTGCCGAATCTAACCGGATATAGCTAGGTCTTGGTCGGATCTAACTAGATATATCTGGGTCTTAGCTAGAATATCTGGGTCTTGGCCGAATCTAACCGGATATATCCTAGTCTAGCAGGATATAGCTGGGTCACGCCACACAAAATCGGGTCTTCGCCAGATGTTGGCGAATTTTGTTCATATAGTGGTCGTTTACATCTTTTATATAATAAAGGAATTACATCATTTCGGTGTTTTATAGCCAAATCGATCTTATAAAAAAATGAACCAATCACGTAGCTTGATTTTGACATGTAGGTAAAATCGTGCAATCTAATTGGTTAAAAAAAAGTCAAAATTGAATCTAATTTGGTTACACATTGAAGGCATTTGTGGAAAATTTGGAGAAGGAAAAAACACATAAAAAATTAATATATGGTGTCAATTTGTGATAACAAAAACTAAAAAAAATTAGGTAATTAATAAAACTTTCGTGGTTGATTTTTAAATAAATTATATGGATTTAAGTGTAAATTTATAAGTTTTCATGTTTTTTAATCACTCTAAAAAATAAACAAATAACCTCTTAAACTTTATACCCCTAAACATTATATTTTAAAAATACAACATATATGTTATTTTAAAAATACAACATATATATGCACAAATTTATTAATATCAAAAGTAAAGTACGATTCGGTATGCATATAATACATGGATGTTGTACGTATATGAACTAATCATGTTTTTCTTCGTTATAGTTTAAGTTAAGAATATCCAGGGAAAATAAATATTAATGTATTGTTTAATAAAGAACTCTCGTTATTCCATTTATAAGTTTATCACATGCGTACACAAGTTTGAATATTAAATACGTCTAAATTATTATTAACAGGAATATAAATATCAAATGTAAACACGAATTAATGTGATATGGAAACAAATATGCGCAATTGTACCTATAACAACGACTAATGTAGTTCTTATTTATACTTTATATAAGGATATCTCGAAAAACATTTTTAAAAAACTTTATATTTAACTTCTATTCTTTCATCTTGTGTTATTAAAACTCAATATGTGTAAACATGATTCTACACGTGTTTGAATTATCTAATACGGCTTAAATGATTATTAACATGAATGATAAATATTCATACTGTAAGAAAACTTAATGTGATATGAAAACAAATATACGTGGTTCTACTTATAACAATGACTAATGTAACTATTATTTAAAGTTTATATAAGGATACCTGAAAAAATATAATGTATATTTTAACTTTATCAACGTTCATCATGTGTTATTAATCTCACATATTGTGTACAACATGATATCACTAGTTAAATTTAAGAGTAAAGTGCAAAAATCATCCCTATAGTTTTTCAAAAAACTGTCTCACGTCCCTCGTTAAAAATTTGCCCAAAACACATCCCTCAGTCAATGTTTTGAGGCACGATAAATCCCTTGGACTAACGGTGCAAAAAAAATTTCTGTTAAATACTAACGAAGGTCTAAAAGGAGTGTATAGTTGTCTTTTTGCTGTCACATGGATGTATGGTGAACCTTTACTTTGAAATTTTTATTTTTTTTAGTTTTTCTTTGTTTTTTAATTTTTTTTTTAAATTTCTCCCGTTTTAAAATCTTAATTTTTTCATACTTTTTAAATTTTAAAAAAAATTTGCGTTATTATTCGTGAAAAAATTTAAATTTTCTTTCAAAAACTTTTTTTTTAATTATTTGTTTTACATATGTTATTAAAACTATTTAAAAAATTTAAAAATTATTTTAATTTTTATATATTTTTAAAAAAATTAGAAGAAAAAAGAAAAAAAATATTTTTTTAAAATAAATTTTTTAAATTTTAAAAGTATGAAAAAATTTAAATTTTTTTAAAATTTTTAATTTTTTTCACGAATAATAACGTAAATTTTTTTAAAAATTTGAAAAGTATGAAAAAATTAAGATTTTAAAACGCTCGAAATTTTTTTTCTAAAATTTTGTACCAAATTTTAAATTTTTTGAAGAATAATAATATTTATAAATATTTAAAAAAAATAAAAAACAAAGAAAAACTTAATAAAAAAAAGTAAAGGTTCACCATACATCCCTGTGGCAGCAAAAAGACAACTATACCCTCCTTTTAGACCTTCGTTAGTATTTAACGGGAAAGAAATTTGCACCGTTTGTCCAATGGATGTATCGTGCCTCAAAACATTGACGGAGGGATGTGTTTTGGGCAAATTTTTTACGAGAGACGTGAGACACTTTTTTTAAAAACCAAAGGGATGATTTTTGCACTTTACTCTAAATTTAAACAACATAAACCTGAACATACATGACACTTAAACAAAGTTATTTTTTTGATCCAACGAATATCTTTTATAAAATATAAATCGATATTGATACTTAATGACATTTTTTACGTAAAAACAAATCCTTATATGTTCGTATACTAAACTAATTTTTTTCAAATATGATTAATGTGCAAACCCCGTGCGTTCATAGGACTTATAACTTATATATGAAGACATGACTAGATTCAAAATACCTATCAAGTGGGATGAGAGTTTATCTTGCTCTCGTTCTTTACGTGGTGAAAAAATAAAATGTTTTGTAAGGAGAAATAAAAAGAAATAAATCTATTTTCATTTCTCAAAGATGTTTGGTAGCTAGAAAATACCAAAAGTGAAGAAAATAGAATTCTATAGAATTGGCCTCTTTTAATTTGATTTCCACTCTTTTAAGTTCTAATAGTAGAAATGAAATATTTCCATGCTCCTTTTTTAATTAGGAAACTGACAAAGTAAAAAATAAATGGTATAAATTAGGTAAGGTCACGTGACACACATTTTACACAATCATCACCATTGATCCCTTATTGTGATTATTACAACTTATGGTAAAAGCCATAAAATACCTACTTACTTTTAAATTCGTTCCGACTTGATACACGTACTATTTTCGTCTTACCTAACCAAAGTCTTTCAAATATGTTCCTATTTCAACCGTATATAACATAATAATGAGCTGACTTTTTTTTTAAAAACTCATCTCCCAATTAAAAAAAAATTTTACAACTCATTTTTTTTGATACTTTTAAAAATCTTAAATTTAAAAAAAAAAACTTTTTTCGTACTTTTTATATTTAAAAAAAATTTACGTTATTTTTTGTAAAAATTTTAAATTTTTCTACAAAAAAATTCTTACTTTTTAAAATCTTAATTTTTTTAAAAATTAAAAAAATTCGTAGTTTTTAAATTTTTAAAATTTTTTCTAGGAAAAAAATTAAATTTTTAAAAAGTTAAAACATAAAAAAGTAATAAAATTCGAAGTTAAAAGTAAAAAAAATTTAACTTTTTTATTTTTTCTTAACATTTTTAAAAACTAATTTTTTGTTAAATTTAAAAAGTATGAAAAAAATTAAATTTAATTTAAAAAATTAAGATTTTAAAAAGTACAAAATTTTGTAAAAAAATTTTAATTTTTTACTAAAAATAACGTAAAAATTTTTTTTTTTTTTAAATATAAAAAGTACAAAAAAGAATTTAAATTTATTTTAAAAAATAAAGATTTTAAAAAGTACGAAATTTTTTTAATAATTTTTTAAATTTTTTAACGAATAACAACGTAAATTTATTTTTTTAAAACTTAAAAAGTACGAAAATTTTTTATCTTTTTTTAAATTAAGATTTTGAAAAGTACGAAAAAAACTTAATAATTTTTAAAATTTTTTAACGAATAATAATGTAAATTTATTTTTTTTAAACTTAAAAAGTACGAAAAAAATTATTTCTTTTTTAAAAATTAAGATTTTTAAAAGTACGATTTTTTTTAAATTTTGTAAAAAAAAACAAATTCTTTATATATAATAACATAAAAAAACATTTTAAATTATTTTATGTGATTATTTTTTAAGAAGACAAGAGTAATATAGTCATTTTAGGGTTATATTAGGGTCATATGGGTGTTATCTGGAAAATATTTGTAAGAGTTTTTGGTGTAGTTAGCTACATAATCACGAGTGAGTGTGGGATTTGGGGAAATGGTTGTGGGCTTGAACACGTTGGATATTAGGGTTAAACAAGGAATGGAATGATTTATGTATATTTACTTATTCTAAATTTTTGTTGACTTGGTGAAGTTAAGGTAAAACTTACACTAGTTATCTTGCCATGTTTGTAGGGATTTTTATCTTCAAAACCCTAGCAGAGCATGCTAATCTTTAGGACATCCTATGAGTTTTTATTTTAGTTTGCATTTGTTTTCCAAAGTATAGAAGTTAAGGTTTAGGGTGCGTATTGTTTAAAAGGGTTTTTACCAAGATTAACATGAGTGTGAATTTTTATCATTTTTCTTGCCGCGTGAATATATTAGCTACGTGTATGACAGACTTATGTAAAGTCTTAATGAGTGTCTTTGATATTTTCTATCAAACGTTGAATTTTTGAGTTCCCGCGATTTAAATGGCTAGCTACGCTAATTAATATAAAGTCTAAAATGAAATAGTAAAAGGAATTTAAAATAACGAAAGTACGGAGTCGTAATATGACCTGTAAAAACATGGGGTGTTATAACACCTCTTGATGACAACCAATAGAATTTATCCGAATCTTGATATATCTTGTCAGAACCTGGGTGGATGGAATACTTCAATTTATGGGACATGTGGGTTATGGGTCTACCACACTTCCGCTACACCATTCTGATCGTAAAGAATCGTTATCCATTAACCTTTAAAAGTCAACATCGAATAAGAATGCTATCACAAGTCTTTGTCAAAATTTTCATACCTAGTGGTATTGAAATCATTTGGCATTGTATAGATTCTTGTGTGTTTCCTTGTTATTACGTTGCAGGATATAACAGAAAATTTTAGAATACGAAGATCATGGAATGAGTGATTTAATAGGAGGCTTTAGTGTTTCTAGGTACAAAGGTTTGAGAAAATCGGATAGTAAAAGAATTATAGTAATCCCGGATAAAGATATGAGTCATCATATTACAGGATATAGGATAGACAAATACAAAATTGGTATCATGAAACAACGAGGTATAATGGAATCACCACTGTATAAATAACTTGTCTATATAATTTACATAGCAAATTTTGACAAGTGTCATTATTCATACATCTAGTGGTTGGATTCTAGAAAACTATAAACGACACAAATCTAATATGGTGGTTTTCCCTTGAGTTCTTGGATCTTGTTCAGAAGACTTTTGATGACGAACCTAGACATAATCATGAAGGATATCCTGGGACCTGAGGGTTATGGGCCCACTATGCTTTTGTTGCGCTACTCTGATTACACTATAATTTGGTTTTTCAGGAAACTAGTTTATAAAATTTAAGGATTCATTAAAGGGATAGTCGGGTGGTGATGTAGTTGACCTAACCGGTGATGAAGATCTTATTGATGAAGATGGAGATACTGAAATAGGTGATTCAACAGGAGTCTCAGTGTCTTTAGGTGGTAAAATTTCCTCGGGAGGAAAAAAATCTCGGGAATCAAACATCGGTGGAGGTAAAATAGCTGGTAGAGGAATAATAACTTGGGGTGATGGAATGGCATCATATGCTTGTATGACCTTCATATACGGATCATCGTGAAAAGGTCAGATAGATAGTGAGGATAAAAGATCTTTAGTTAAATCATCTGAAGAGTCAGGAGAGATGTTTTCTGGTGTGACTGGGGAATAGCCTAATGGAGTCGGGATATAGTTAGGAGCATTTGTAGAAGAAAAAGCATCCTCCACATCGTAATCAGAAAGGATAGAAGGGTAGGTGTAAGAAGACATGACTGTAACAACCTAATAATGAATAACATAAGTTATTTATATAATAGTATAGTAGTTATGAATTTTTACATACTATTCGGAAAAAGTAATGCATCTTCACAATTCAGGGAATGTAGTGGCACGGAGGACATTGATGGCAAAAGAAAAGTAGTTATAGTTAAGGTTTTACCCTTGTTCTCTATAACCGTGAGCTCTGATACCACTCTTTAACACCCTCATTTTTACAATATAGCAGCGGAAGCTAATCTGGGGTATTACTTCATAGTACAACAATCACAATCATAGAAAACAACTCAAGAGATACGTTTTTAAAAGATACGTTATCATTCATTAAAATCAGAGTTTTACAAAGGCAGGTCCCAAAATCTAAAAACATAAAATGTGAATGATAACAAGTTTTAGCCATCTTAAAGTCCATGCCACCCCATGCCATAAGTTGCTCAATTACCTGGGATAAACATGCATAAAAAGGGTCAACACAAAGGTTGAGTAAAATTCTTAGGTTTGAAATGTAATAGTTGAATACAAGTTATCATAATGGAAATATTTGCATTGTAGGGATAATTATCATGGAGAACATTATTTATCATGGAGAACATTATTATCATGGAGAACATTATTACCATTATTATCATGGAGAACATTATTATCATGGAGAACATTATTATTGCATCTAAGTTCATGAATCACATATTTAAACTCAATAGAATCGAGAGCTTCTACCTGAGACATACTAGGAGTCACTATCAAAAGAGATACTATGAGCTATTATCTAAAGAGATGTTGGGAGATATTACCCAAAGAGATATTGGGAGATACTACCCAAAGAGATATTGGGAGATACTACCCAAAGAGATATTGGGAGATACTACCCAAAGAGATATTGGGAGATACTACCCAAAGAGATATTTCTATGTACTTAGGCAATAATATATCAGGATAGCATATAGTTTAGAAAACACTTGTATTCATGGTTTATAGCAGGTATTACAGGTTTATAAAGTATTTAAAAGATTGAAATGTGAGGTTATGAACTCATTAAGTCTTTGAAAAGTAATCACATTGTTATAAGATAAACGAGTATGTAAAAGAGTTTGTAAACAAGCATGTATCCCCCTCGCGGGTTTATAAAACATGTAAATAAGTAAAGGCGAGGTTATGAACTTCACCTTGATAAGGTAGTTTGATTGATGACAAAAGTTAATCAAATGAAAGTGCGTCCGTATGGTAGTATGATGTTATCTACTCGGGCGGAAAGTATATCAACTTGAAAGAAAGCAGCCTCGTCACCTAACCTGGGATAATATGTCGAGTCTTAGTTTGATTGGATATGTTTTATGTAATATCATTTTGATTGAGATGTTATGGAAATATCGTATCACGGTTCGAGCCATCATAATTCAGAGGTCATGTAGTATACGTTTGAGGAGCCAAGACACTTTAAATCGTAAATCCAGCAAACTCGTCAAAATGTATACCCAAATAAAACCCCTCACATGAAGCTCCCTAGTAACGTGGTACATTATAGTTTTAAGTTATAATGTTTTATAATATTTAAACATATATTTTTATAATTAATATAAAAATATAATATTTTAATAGTTTGCAAAATTGGCAAAAATACCCTTGGATTATAAACTTTTACGAGTTTAGTCCTTTATATAAAAAGTATTTATATATTAAACCTTTAACTTTGAAACTTGGCAAAACAAGTCCTTATAGTTATAACTTTGATAAAATGACATTTGCAGCCCCTCTAGTTATTAATTTAAGAAAGTTACGATATATACCCCTTGCATGGAATACTTTTGCAAAACAAGTCCAAAATGTCATGCAAGCTTATTTTAAGATTCCAAATGATATTTGCAGGTTATAGCTTATTATTATAAGCTAAAATAAGAAGTTTTAACGTAACGAAAGTTTAGAAAAATGATTCGTTAGCTAGAAAATCAAAACGGGTTGTTTGTTGAGTTTTTATCAAAAACACATAGGTTTGAGGATTCAAAGCTTCAAACAAGAGTTCATACATAATTTTAAGAGTATTATGAACATTCATATACAGATTATAAGTTTATAGAACAAGATCTTAGGCTTACTTGAGCTAAAATGGGTCAAAAAGGGTTTTTTATGATTCGTACGCCTAGAAATGGTTTCAAGACTTCGTTTTTCTTGCTTCTTGGCTTCTATTCTGAGCTTAGGGACTTCTTTTGATCTTCTATTGCTTCTATGGAAGTGTTAGAATTCCATTTGAGGGTGTGAGATAAGAGGTGGGGGATGAAATGAAAGAACATGTATGTATGCCTATTTATAGGGTTCGAACCAACTTGGTGCCCAAGTTTATGGCTTGGAGTGGTGGCCAAGGTGTAGAGTAATGACTAGGATTAGCTAGGAATGAGTATGGAGGGCTATGGAGGTGTAGCTTAGCAAGGTGGAAGGAAATGGTGAAGCTAGGGTAGTGATGAGGATACTTTGAACTTGGAGACCAAGTTTATGACATGGTGATGATGCAAGGGTGATGGAGCTGCTTGTGGAGATGTCATGGAGGTGCTAGGGTGAGGGTGTGATGATATCATGGTGGTTCTAGACTTTTTAGGGGTGTTTGGTTTGATTTATACATGGCTGTATTTGGACAGCCAACATAGGTCTCGGTAAAATGGTTGGCATTTACAAACCGTAACTCTGATGAAGCTCAAACCAGTGAGCATGATTAGATATTTGAGTCCTCTACAACTTTTAGTTTTACATATTTAGGGGTTACTATACAAAATTTTAGAGATAATAGCCGTTTACTACAAGTGTGCAGAATCTGCGCACCTTTGCCATTTCGGCTATAACTAATTCATTCGACGTCGAATCAGGTTGATTCCACCGGCAAAATGATCACAAGACATAGGGCTACAACTTAGTATTTTCACTTAATATCCAGAACCTATTGATTTTTCTCAGATCCTATGTTTTATAAATCGATCAGATTTCTTGAAAACTATGAATTAGTTTTAACGGGTTTGCTATGGTTTTATGATATAAATATGATTTTGGAGGTAAAACGACCTAGTTTGTATTTCATGCACAATTGACTTGTACATTGGGCTTTAGAAAGTTGTAACTTAATTTAGGAGGGAAAGGATATTCAAATGTTGTGCATTGATACTTGTATACATGCTTTAAAGGCTTGTACATTTGTTTTATATGTAAACATTACATATAATTCGGGTTTTAATATAAATGTTTAAAGCCTGTTTTGATATAACGTTGCAAATGGTATGTTAAATGGATAATGTTTTTGGTAAAAATGATATTAGGACATAGACTTGACATATTAGGATGTTTACATGATATAGATATAGATGGCATAGGTAGGTTGCGTGAGCTCGTTTACTTTAGAAATGTAAACTGTGTTACGTAATGGAATGGAATGAAACGAAAATTTATTCCCGTGAAAAAGTAGTACTTAATATAGTAAGTAGATATTACATTGATGAAAATACTAAAAAATTACGGGTTGTTATAGTTTACAATGATGCGCAAACGTCTAAATCAGATTATTTAACTGAACCGATTTTAAACCCTCAACATATCAATGAATTTAATTTAAATGATGAAACATCATTGTCAGAATATGATGAAGAGGAACAAAATGTTTTGCACTTTAATGATCTATTTCTCTTCAACATTATTCATCCTGATGATTTAAAGTCTGAAAAAGACAATGATGATAATGATATCAATATAATACAGCCTTCAAAGGGTAATGAAATTACACATGGGACAAATGGGCTTTCTGAAACAAGTCATGATAAAATCATTAAAACTTTTAGAACGGGAAGTTTCGTCATAAACTTAAAAGTAAATATCGTGATTTGGGATTATTACGTAAACGGGATGCTATTTTTTCTCATTGTAAATTTATATGTGCCATTTGGCATTCTGTTCGACTCTAAGCGGTATTACAAGGATGGTTCTCATACAAAAATTACGAAGGCCAATGTACGTTTTTCTTTGTTAAAACTTTGAAAAAGTTGGTCTCCATGGAAAAATACGGCTTATTTAGGTATACATATACGCTGTATTAGTTTAATGTCTGATACGGCGTATCAAACAAATCCATATACGATGTATCTAACGTGGGTATAAAAACCTAGCTAATACGTCGGATCGTTTTACACACACACTTTTTACTCACAAGCAAAAAATTTCATCGCGCACTTTAATCTCGAAAATGAAACCAGTGTTTTTATATATTTCTTGCCTCCTAATCAAAAGGTATGATCTGATCTATTCTCTTCTTTCTTTTTTGAATAAGAATTAGGGTTACAGATTAGATTTTGAATTTAGGGTTCATTCCGTATGACTATTATATTCCCCCTCCTTTTGTGGATACTTGAACTCGATAAATATAGGCATTGTTAATATAATTGGGGTAAATTAGGTAAAATGAGGGAAAACCCTTTTTGATTTTAACTGCAAAAGCAATACGGCGTATCCACATAACATGGACACGGCGTATTGTCTCAATTTTTACCTAAATTTTAAACCTCAATAAGACGTATCGAATGAATTAAATACGGCGTATTGATCTGATATAGGGTTCTATGTTTTAACTCCCATAATATCCTGTTGTATAAATACGGCGTATTGACTTCAGACCTTTACATATGGCGTATCCTTCTACGAATACGCCGTATCAAGCCCTTACAACAGAATGATTTAAAATCTGTTTACTAATCTAGTTAATTTTTCAGATATGGCACCTTTACCCGATGCAGATCAGAGACACCCTTGGCTCAGATACCAGGTTGAGGGATACACCAAGGGTATTGTACATAGTTACGAGCAGAGGCTCAAGACGATATGAAGTAGGCCGATTGGTATGTGCTAAAATACACATACCTTTTACCTAATAAAACAAGCTAAAAAGACCAATAATGACCAATAAATACAGAAAAATGCATTGTATTCGTTTGTATTGTGAATTGTGTCTTGCAGGTATGGATATTACACAAAAGGACAAAAACAAAGCAAAACAGACAAAACCGAGCACGGGAATGGAAAGAGTACGAAAAATCAAAGCCAAAGGCGAATTTATCTTAAATCTTAACAAATCCCAATCCCGTTAATCCTTTAACCCTAAAATACCTAAAACTATTCCAAAGTTAGTCCTTGGGGACTAACACCGTTAGTCCAAACCAATTACACCATTAGTCCTTAACCATAACTACCATTAACCCATTAAACCTATAACTTAAATTCTAGCCCAAACTCATAACCCGAGCCTAATCTATTTATACCCATTACCCAAGTCAAACCTGTAAAAAATCACACTTGTTTTTCATTGGTTTAACTCGATTCGGTTGTCAGCCAATTCTAAAGGAGTGTTAGAAGGTGTTTTTTATGTTATGTGGTGGAGCATATGGATCTTCAGAAACCAGTTATTGTTCGCTGCAAAAAAGCCTCGGAAAGATGTTCTTTTCGATGATATAGTTTTGCGCTCGTTTAACTGGTGTAGTGCTAGAAGTAAATGTACTTTTCGTTGGGATAGCTGGATTCAGCATCCTTATTTAATTTTCTTGTAATTTCCTAGCTTCTTGCTAGTGGTTTTTAATAAGTTGTCGTTCTAAAAAAAAAAAACACATGTCGTGATGTTATGAGACCGAAAAAAATAAATCCGCACAAAATACAATAAGAAAAAAAATGATCCGCAGTAACGCGCGATTATCATTTAATATAAAAAATAAACCCAAACAAAAAAAAAACCCCCGCAACAATAGGAAATTTTTTTTATAAAAGTACTGATTTATTCAAAAAAAAATACTCGCGACATGAGGCCAAAAAATTACAACCCGCACATGAGGCATAACACATAACCTAATATTAAAAAAAACAACTATTAACATGAGACCCGAACAATAAACTCCGCATAAAATAAATTAAAACAAACTGGCTTCTCAGCAAAATATCGCCAAAAAGATCTTTAAAACGGAAAAAAAACCAGGTCCATTATTGCAATCCACCTGTCATAAAACGTACTTGCTTTAATCAACAAGTTGCATTAATATAAAAAAAAAAAACTTTAACCAACACGCCGGACTAACAAATTAGCCCCGCCGCAACGCGCGGGTTAAATTCCGACCTCGTTAGAGCTCATAAAACAAACTCCGTTTATAATACCCAAAAGATATTTCATCTCTCTGAAAGTTCACGAAGTCAAATGGGAGTAAATGTTCTCTTTATACTTATATCACATTAATGATTAATCCCCACCTTAATTAGAGCTAAAGCAAGTGCCATGGTATTTTTTCAACCAAAGACTTTTCACTGTTTTGAAAAGTCATTCAAATGACTTTAATCATTGTAGCAACAGCTTGATGAAAGACTTTGACAAAGATAGCTTGGTGTTTACCAAGCGTTTGACACAATATCTAACAAGTGGTTCCTATTAAATGTAGAGCTAAAAAGCTTCTATAAAGCTTTTTTTGCATTGGAGTATGTTTATGGTAATAACTTTTTAGAAGATGAAATTTATGAGAAAATTAACGATAGTTAAAAGAAAAAGTCATTATGGGTTGGAGCATTGGAGATGCTCTAGAGTTATTACTATACTTATAAACAAAAAATAAAGAACGAAAATACCCCCCCCATGATGACTTAGTAGCATACTAAACCTCCGGGCTTGGGCCACACTATCACTTGGGCTTCTGGACCCAACTTAGCAGTCATAGGGCAAAACTAAACCCAATCCTGCATTGGTCACGGTTCGGACACAGCAAAAACGGACGCGGACCTAACAATAGGATACTTTCCGTCCACGGAAAGCACACGCGTCCCGTACACAATAATTACGGTATTACGGAACTTTGCCTGACAAGGGACCCACTCTTGCCACTAACTAAACAAACGAAATATATAAAGGAAACCCAATATTTTCATTCGCTTATAGAAAAAAGGGACTTCGGACACAATGACAGACGATTTTCTCACTCTACCTACACATACTTTCTCTCTCTACTTGTTTATTACTTTCACACCCGAAGTCTAAACCGTGGGATTCCGTCCCCAACGGTAAACTAACGGTTTAATTAATTGTGCATAAAAATCAAATCCACTTCTCTGCTCTAGTACAAGTTTAAATGCTCAAGATCATTCAAAGAAAACTCACCCGACGATAATTTGAGTCTTATTCGAAAACTACACTTATTTTGTACTAACAGTACCGTGTCAATGAGTTGCTATCCTACCAAGTAGTGGGTGAGCCGGTCCGAAGACCAGGACCGTACGCCAAGACCGGAACCGAGACCGAGACCGTATTTTTCCAAATGCAGGACCGAGACCGAACCGAAATGGGAACGTCCGGTCCGGTCCGGTTCGGCTTCGGATCCGGTCCCGGTTATACACGCATAATCATCGGGTGTTTTTGCCGGGACCGGATGACCGATTCTAACAAAAAGATATGGACCGATACCAGGACCGACTATCCTCGGTTTTCGGTCCGGTTTGTGTCGGGCCGGTTCCGGTTTTTCGGTCCGGGCGGTTTGGATCCCTGCCATGCTCACCCTAATCTACAGTATTAAAAGAAAAGGTTGACATGCAGTTGGCACTAGCATTTTGTTTAAAGCCTTTTTAAACATTTTACATTATCTTCATCTCTTATTCATCTCTCATTTTTCAACTACATGTTGCTACTCCTGCTTGTGGGGCTGCTCCGGCTGCTATTGTACTTTCTTCTTCTGTACTTTCTTCTCCGGCTAAAGGCATTTGCGTGGTAGAATCTTGTTTGGAGTCCCATTTTAATAGTTTATGTTTTTATTTACTTATGTTGTCTGTTTATGAAATGAATTTTCTTATTTTTCCAAATTTGTATGGATTCTTTAATTTTGGTTTTGTCATTATATATCTTTTGGTTTCTGGTTGATACACAAGTATAGTTGTTCAATTGTTTTAAATGTTAAATCTAATACGAGTAATATCTACTACAAGTAACATTTTTGTATGATTTCAAAATTTAGGTATTTATTGAATATTAATTAATTGTTACCTTGTATGATGTAATCTTTTCTTCATTTATAACTATTTGATTAATATTAAGATTTAAAGGTAGATTTGTAATATTATAAGATGCAAAAAAATATTCGATAGCCGGCATTGATGATTATTTCATAGATTGTTGTTTGGTGTATTAGGGGCTGATGAGTGTGGTGGTAAACCCACCTGACACATCAGCGTCACATCAGCTTTCTCTCTCCAAATAAAACTCACCTTACAACAATCACCTTTCAACCGTAATAAGAACTCACCTTACAACTAAAACTCACCTTACTCACCCTTTGTTTTTCTATTTTTCCTGCATTTCGATACATAGCAAGATTCATCTCGTAATCTTTATCAGATTCTCGTTTCAAAAAAGTGTCGATCAAAGTACGAGTCTCTTGTGGAATGTCATTGCATTTCTCGTATGCTTGTCTAAGATCTTGTATAACTGCACTTGCATTGTCAAATTCAACGGCTAGAATCCATCATCGCTTCTGACGAACCAACCTTCTTGAATTAGTTTGGAATCAAAGCGTTGAATTCCATGACTCGTGTGAAGTATAACAAGCAATATTAATTTAAAATGAGAATATTGTGTAATAAATAGGTGAATTAGTGGGTATTTATAGTAAAAAGTGAGATTTTTTTTTTTTAAAAAAATTATAAAAAATGTAAGATTTAAAAATGGGGCCCACTTTTATAAAAACTCACATAGGTGAGTTACTCACCTATCTGATTCAAAAACATGGCCAAACTCACCACAATAATGCAACTCACCTAGGTGAGTTTGACAAACCGGGCGTTGGCACTTGCTCGCGAGTGAAAAACTCACACCAGGTGAGGTTGCATCCCACCTCCGTCCAGCCTAACCTATTTTACTAATCACATATTCACGGTTATGTATGAATAGGTTAAGATAAGAAATACACGAAGAATATAGTCTTGATTTTTTATAAACTTGTACATTGTTTTTAAATGATAGGGTAATTGGGTAGTCATAGTCAATGGAGTGAAATTGTTTCTATTGTTGAGGGGATGGGTTGAGATGACTAATCTATAGACTATTTGTCGGAAGTAGTCATTGAAAATAGGTTGATAGACTTGTGGACTGTGGAGTGACTGATACCTACAAGATATTTACCATACAATAATTCATAAAAAATGCATGTATGTATTTATACATTGTAAAATCTTTGAAGCCAGATGCTAAATTTTATAAATAAGATTGATATAGTATAGGTGACTAAAGAAGTGTTTTTCTACAACCAGTGGCAATGCGTGGCCAAAGAAGGATCTTGTAGTTTAATTAGCATACATGTTATATGTTTTCTTTCTTCAAGTTAACAAGCTATGTTATAGGTATAAAATGCATTCTCAGAGATTAAATACGATTGGTCATTTATGTTATTTGTATTAAGTGATATTAAAATTTATAACATGTCAAAGTTATATACTTATATTGGCACACTGGCTACGTTTGTTTAATGTATTCAAACTTCTGTAGCAAAAAAATATATGGAAAAAAATGATATTCATGAACATGGGTTTCCTACTTCTTCTCTGAGTACACATAGGCTTTGCTAGCTTGTCATGACTTCTTCGCACGGTTTGAAAGGGTATGACATATAGTACTATTTTAATGCACCAAGAGTCGTTTAAAATTATGGTGCCCCTATTGATACCTCCTGCCCCCATTAAAATAGTGTCAAAAGGTACAAAAGATTTCTTTTGTACCTTTCTTTTTAATAGAGCCCACGCATTTTTTTGTCAGTTTTCCTGTTTCGTAAATTTTGACAGTTCATATTTTTGACCAATTAAACTTTAATATTTTTCGTTCACGTTTTTTTTTCCCGTGTCACCGTTTTACAACATATACATAATTTATAAAAATACAAAAAAAATAAAATATATAAAAAAAACGCAAAAAACCCAAGGGGATACAAATGGTATTGTACATATAACATAAGTCATAATTGATGAGGATAAACTGCAAAAATCATCCCCGTGGTTGTAGTTTGTGGCACTTAAACATCCCTAGTCGAGTACTATTGGCATTAATCATCCCCTGAGTGGCTTTATAGCTTATTTCTGCTTATTACTTTCAGCTTATTTATAAGATCTATTTACTAAATTGTCTTTAGTTTACCTAAATATTAATCTGTTTTTACTTAGATAGCTTATTTAAGATCTTATCTAGCTTAAAAATAGTTTTATGAATCTTAAAGGGGTGTTTGGGTTAAGATTTTAAAATGGGTCAAATAAGGTTAAAGTTGTTTTTGGTTTATGAGTTAGTTTCATAAGCTCAAATTCAGTCTGAGGGATAGTTTTCATAAGCTCAATTTAAGTTTTGTTAAAGTTTAAGGTGTGTATATTAAATAGTCAAGACTGATGGTATTAAAACTATCAAACTTGCTTATTTGATAAGCTTACTTAAATTTCTCTTAAGTAGTAGTCTTAGTTATCAAGTTGAGTCCCTTTTGTACCTAGATGCATATGTTTAATTAGTAGTACACTATTTGAGTGGATTTTTGGTCTTAAACAGTTAAAAAGTTAATACTTGGTTCTAAGTTAAAGGCTCAAATGGCAGGTCCTTTTAGGCTAGATCTTAGCTTATTTTAGGTTTATTCTTGCTGCAATTAGTTATTAATAGTCCTAGCTTAATCTGTTTCTAGTTTCTTTTTAGAATGTCAAGTCAGATTTAGTTTCAAAAGAGTCAATTCATGCCAAAAAAGCCAAAAGAAGTCTAAAAAGGGCAGTCTGTTCAGCTTAGGATTTTTAGCTTATTTAGAGGTTAATTAAGCCTAATTTTTGTTTGTACTTGCTTATTTAGTTTAGTGCTTTGTTTGTTTGTAGGTTTTAGCTTTTAAATTTGCTTGTTGAGTCTTTTAAATAAGTTTCAAATAGGTCTTAATTTCAAAAGGATAAAAAGAGTAATCTATCCTTTATAAGCCTTTTTCTAGCCTTCATTCTTATTCAATTTTTTTAGTTTAGCTTATTTGAATTCTCTTATTATAAGTCTTTACCTGTTTTTGGCCTTCACCCTTTTTCCTTAGCTTATTAAGCTTTTATTTTAGATTTAAAATCTGTCAATGTTCCTTTTGGTGTTTGCTTTAAGCAGTCTTTCTTTTGTTTGTTAAAGTGCTTTTTAGCTTGTTTTGTCTTCTTATCTTTAGTCTCTTGTGCTTATTAGGTTTAGAGGATAAGCTGTTTATAGCTTATTTGCTTTTCTTATAGTTTTTTTAGTCCCAATGTCCAAGCAGTTTAAGCTTATTGTCATATAAGTTTTAAAAGCTAAACTGTCATTTTCAAATGCTTTTTACTAGCTTATTAATAAGTTTCAACATAAAGTATCTTTATTAAAATTGCTTATTTACATGTTATTTAGCTTTTCAAAAAGAAAAATAAAAAAATAAAATGTTTTGTCAAAAAAAGAGGCCACAGGGGTCGAACGTGTGACCTCTGTTAGCCTCAAAATAATGAGTCGAACAATGGAAGTTCGTTCATAACTATATTAGGTCTCAGTCATTAAAGAATTATACGTTGTAATAGGCTACACGGGTAAACGGGCTCTTAAATGTAATCTAACCGGTCACGTGTATCGGGCGAAAGCCCAAGTAATCCCGAGCCCGGCCCGTAGAAATACCAAGGCATGAAAGCCTCTTGGTATTAAGTATAAATACCCCTCTCCAAGGATGGAGAGGGGGTTGGTTCTTGTTAATTCACACATTGTATTTTGCAAGTAATCTTCCATCTTTTTCTTCTCTCTACCTTTCTCTCTCTAACTTCTCTCTACAATTCTTCCAATCTTTCCTCATCTTAATTTCTTGTTTCAATAATGAAGTAAAAGTGATATTAGTGGTTCCTACATTTGGTATCATTCGCCACGGGTGGGTATAGTGCTTGTGGTTTCATTGCTTATTGAGCTTATTGATTCGGCTTATTATAGTTTTTTTATATTTCGTTAGTTTTAATTTTTATAATCACTTGGCATAATTTTTTTCTTTTATCACACGTTTTTTTTGTCTTGTTTAACTCTTGTGTTGGGCCTACTGCTCAGTGTCATAACACAATTTTTTTGTTTTTTTGGTTCTTTCTTGGTCATCCGTTTGTGTCTTTATTATTTTACTATTTTTTTCTTTTCTTTTGGCTTGTGTTTCTTTATTTCACTCGTCTATATCAAAATGGGTAAAAACGAGAGTCACCATTTTTCTCTTACTAGCTATTCTAAGTAAAGAGTCGAACGTGTTTAGTAGTTTTTCGTTGGATCGAACAAGTGTAAGCGTGACTTTAACAAGGTTCGAACGAGTTTGGTTCGAACTAGCGAAGATCGAACGAGTGGGGTGTTTGGTTCGAACTAGGTCAATCGAACTAGCACCATCGAACGAGTGAAATTTCTTTTGGTTCGAACTAGCACCATCGAACGAGTGACATCGAACAAAGACCATCGAACTAGTAGACCATCGAACGAGTAACAATCGAACGAGGGAAAACTTGATCACTCGAACGAGGGAAAACTTAGACCATCGAACAAGAGACCATCGAACGAGTAGAAACCTTAAAGGATCGAACGAGCGGTCTTTGCAAGGATCGAACGAGTGGTTTTTCACAGGTCCGAACGAGTATTTTGTTTGAAGACCGAACGAGTACTCGTTCACGTGTTTTCGGTTTTCGGTTTCGAGTGTCGGTAATCTACGTGACTTATAACGTATACCGTTCCGATCGTGTCGTCGTTTCGATCAACGTGGTATATTCGGATTTTACCGACGATAACCGATCGAGTTCAAAAGATCAAAAACTTACAATCGTGACTTATTTTAACATTTCATACGAAGAAGAAAACCAAATAGGAGAAAACACGTTTTTAAAATTTGTTATATTTCCAATTTTACACTTTTAGCCCCTCAACTTTAAAATAGTTTTCATTTTTTCATTTAAGTTTTAACTTGCTTATATTAAACCTTTTAAATTTCAAATTTTTTCATTTTTTTCTTTACTTTTAAACTTTTAATATTTGCTATTTTTTAGTTTTACATTTTAGTTTTCAAAATTTTCCATTTTAGCCCTTTCGTTGTAAGAAATTTCACCGTTCATCGTTTTAGCTCACAAATCGTTTACAAAAGTTCAAGTTCTTCATCAACAACAACGATTTCACCAACAATAATTTTTGTTTTACGGTTTCTTCTTGATTTTGTAAAATCCCGTGAAAGATACGATTCATTTCTCGGTTTTAATCAAAGATTTGTAAAATCCCGTGAACATTAATTGATTTCAATCCACAACAACAATCACTTTATCTACTTAAGATCCGATATCCATTCACAACATCACAATGTCAAATACCAATACCAATTTGCAAACTCAAACATCAAGTGTTCTTCAGAATGACACAGTTTCTTCGTGTTCAATTTCTAAAGTTCAAGAGAAGACACAACTTTCAAGAATTAAATGCATGAAAAGTCTTCGAGCAATTCAGTCACAACTAAAGTTTCTCACAGATACTTTACAAGATTTTGGTACCATGCCTATCTTCAAGAGAACATTCTCTCAAGACTTGGATTTACTAGAACAGCATCTTACCAAAGAAACAATTTCTCAGACTGATTGCAAGACTACTTTGACAAAACTCAGAACAACGTTTGAAAATGCTTTCAGTTCAGAAATCAAAGTGCGAATGCAGAATTATACAAGATATGATGCTCAATCATTTTACGATGCAATGATCTTTAACATGGATTCCCTCGGGAAATACATGCTTGAGTTAATTCTTCGTCAACAACGAACTCCACAATTGTTGAAACAAATCATTTTCACTTCAATTCACGGTAAAATGGAAACGAAAGATACTTTATCTTCGTGTTCTAATTCGGAAGAACAACAAATGCAACAAATTCAAGACAAAGCAAAACAAAGTTGCATGGTATCTTTTCAAAAACTTCATTCACACCTCACGCATCTTTCACACGACAACTTAAAAGGAACTCGAATCGAGTCTGGATTCAAACGTGCATTTGCAACACTCTTTGGTCAAGATGTTGAAACTTTTATAGGCACAATGTTCCTAAAC
>BQNB010017091.1:2809-21251 GCA_026074375.1 Tanacetum coccineum | reverse complement strand
CTTTCTCTCTCTAACTTCTCTCTACAATTCTTCCAATCTTTCCTCATCTTAATTTCTTGTTTCAATAATGAAGTGAAAGTGATATTAGTGGTTCCTACAACCTCCCTCTTAGCACACACACGCCTCAACACCACACACACTTAACCATTAGCGCCCTTGGGTCTTTTCTGTCATTCATCCATTCCTTTATTCTTTTAACCCTTGTTTCCAATTTTGCTTATCAAACTAATTTGCTTATTTTAACAGCTTATCCGTTTAGCTTATTTCTAGTTTATATTTTTCCTAGCTTCTAAACTATTTAAAGTATTTTATATAAAATTTTTAGATTTTTATGATTTAGTTTACTATTTTGTATGCATTTTTTAGATTAAAACTATTTTCAATTCATAATAAATAGAATAAAAATAAAAAATATAATTCTTTTTTTGAAAATTATTTTTAGTCATTTAGGATTTTTAGAAATTAAATTTGAAGTTGTAGGGTTAATGTTTTTACGTTTAATTCCTTAATTGCTTTAATTTCTAGTTTAGCTTGCCTTTTATTTGCTTTCCTTTGCCTTTTTAGAATTAGAAACCAAATCCAAATCTTCTATGACATTCGAGCTCGATTCCCGACAAAAACGTAATTTTCCATTCATCTCTCACCGAGAAGAACGATACCCGTGTTGATTACTTATTATTCTTTCCTAAGAATAATTTGTAGGATACTTAGCTTACGTATATTATATATATTATATATATTAAGAGGGTTGTATTTGACCAACGTCAAAATGGCGCCGCTACCGGGGAGAGGTGTAACGATTTTTACGGGATTGTTTGTATTCGGGCTTTGAAGATCCTTTCCCCGTGAAAGTTTTTGTTTTATTTTATATAAAAAATACAAAAATATTTTACACTTCTATTCTTATCTTTATTAAAATTGCTTATTTACATGTTATTAAGATGGCGACGAGATTATGCTTGGTTGATGATCTCAAGATGCTCAAGATCACATCCTTCATACAAGTTAAAGATAAAGGAACAAGCTCGATCCCAAAGTCAATGATCACTACAACATATTCACAAGGGAAAATAAAGTAATAAAGTTTACGAGCTGAAGACTAAAAGATGAAGCATAGTATGCTAGGTTTAAAGTTTTGTAAATTGGAGTGACCTCCCTTAGGGGGAGATAATTGTTAGGAACAAGAAAAGTACCGGTCACTTCCAATATATAATAGTCTTAGCCCATAGGTAAACATAAGATAAGTTTAGTAAGATAATATGGCCCAAGGCCCATGGTAGCCTTAGTAAGGCCCATGGCCGGCTAATATGTAGTATAAATACACCTCTCCATGCCTTGGAGAGGTGATTGGTTGGTTTTGTATTCACATTTCACTTATATATTTCTCTTACTATACTTTCTCTCACAAGAATACATCCTTCCTCCCACTTTTTCTCTCTAGTTCTTGTTTCACTAATATCAAAGATTACATTGATTCTACAATTGGTATCAAGAGCCATGGAGTGATTTGTTTAGTTATTGTGTTTGTTTTCTTTTGGTTCGTGGTGTTTGTTACTCCGTACGTTTTTTCTTTCTTTTCTTTTGTTCTCAAAGCTCATTTGTACACTAAAAGATCATTTACCTTGGTAAAGTTGATCTAGTATCCTTGGATATAGGTGTATTTGCTTTGGATCAAAGAAAAATTCATTTTTGTTCATCTTGTGTTTTCAAAAAACCTTATAAAGTACAATTCTTGATTTTGAAATTTTCGCCTTAAAAACTAAAAAGTTGTCATTTTTAAGGTACCTATAGGTTTAAGAATACTAGTTGTACAAGAAATTTTGGGTAAAAACAATCAAAAAGGTGTCTTTTTGGGTTTTAAAGATTTTGAGTTACGACATTGTGTTACACGAATCTGCAGTTTTAGTTATACCCGAATTTGTAATTTTTGTGTTCTACCCGAATTTGCAACTTCCTAGTTCTATCCGAATTAGCAATTCTAGTTTTATCCGAATTCGTTTTAAAGATTTTGACTTTCGTAACAGTGTTGCACGAATTCGCAGTTACAACTGATTCCGAATTTGCAATTTTCTTGTTGTTTCCGAATTAGCAATTTGTTGTCTCTCCGAATTTGCAATTTTCATTTGTATACGAATTAGCAGCTTTCATTTGGATTCCGAATTTGCAGTTTCTCTTTAAGGCGCGAATTTGCAGTTTTTCTTTAAGGCGCGAATTTGCAGTTTCTCTTTAAGGCGCGAATTTGCAGTTTTTCTTCAGGATCCGAATTTGCAGTTTTACTTTGGAACACGAATTGGCAATTTATTTAAGACACGAATTTGCAATTTCACTTTGGGACACGAATTTTCATTTTCTTAAGGACCCGAATTTGCAATATTCCAGTAGTACCCGAATTAGCAACTGGCCCTTAATAACACGAATTTGCAATTAATTTAAGCCTTCGAATTTGCAATTTGGTCTTTATCCTTCGAACTTGCAATTTTTGTCTCATAATACACGAATTTACAATTTCACTTAAAACTCAAGATTACTTGATCAAAATTATACGGTTTATTTCGTTGACTTGTAAAATCTCGTAAAACACTTAATTGTTTTCCCGGTTGTGTCAAGAATTGTAAAATCCCGTGTAGTTTCAAGACTTAAAACACACAAAAGATAACACCACCAAACACAATTACTTTCTATCACCGATCGATCCAATCAGTAATCTTTTAATGACGACTCTTGCAGATAAGTCACTTCTTTCAGGAGGTGACAATAAACCACCGATGCTTGAAAAACACGTGTATGACTCGTGGAAAAGCAGAATGGAACTTTATATGATGAATAGACCAAATGGTAGAATGATTCTCGCTTCTGTTGAAAAAGGTCCACTCGTTTGGCCATCAATCATAGTGGATGGTGTAACAAGACTTAAGGAATATACTGAGCTCACTCCTGTAGAAGCCATTCAAGCTAATTGTGACATCAAAGCAATAAATATCATTCTCCAAGGCCTTCCAACTGAAATATATGCTCTTGTTAGTCAACATCGTGTAGCCAAGGATCTTTAGGAGAAGATTAAACTACTCATGCAAGGAACGTTGTTAACAAAGCAAGAACGAGGGTGCAAGCTGTACGATGAATTTGATAAGTTTACTTACAAGAAAAGAGATTCGTTACACGAGTACTACTTGAGATTCCCTCTGCTACTCAATGATATGAACATCTACAAGATGCCACTGGAGCAATTTTAAGTTAATACCAAATTTCTAAACACTCTTCCTGATGAATGGAGCAAATTCGTTACTGATGTTAAATTGGTCAAAGATCTGCATACTACCAATGTTGATCAGCTTCATGCTTACTTGGAACAACATGAACGACATGCAAATGAAGTTCGTTTGATACATGAACGTAATTCAGATCCTCTTGCTTTAGTTGCATCTCACCAAATAACAGTCTCCTTATCAAACTCATCAACACACTTACCAAAACACTCAGCTTCAACCACTAGTTTCATCTTATCCGTCTCTACAGTATGGTTCACCTTATCAGTCTCAACAATACTCAACTCATCAATCATCAACACAACTTTCAGTAACTTATCCATCCAATGATTTTCAATCATCAATTCACCACAACGTTTATTCACCATCATCATCCATCCCTCAATTGGAATATCCTCCCCAAATTAACCAACAATCTAAATTTTCACAACAAGACTCCGGTCTAATTGTTCTAGTGTTCCAGAAAGGTGATGATCTCATTGATGCCATCAAGCACATAATGTCATTTTTATTGCTGTTGTCACCTCCCGTTATCCCACTACCAATAATCAGCTGAGAAACTCGTCTAACCCTAGGTAACAAGCTACCATCAATAATGGAAGAGTAACATTACAACCAATTCAGGGAGACAAACTTCTTTTGCTGCGGGTACTTCAAGGACTTACACTCTAGGAGCATGTGGAAGCAATTCTAGAAAACAAAGGACGGTTATTTGCTACAACTGCAAAGGAGAAGGCTACATGTCCAAACAGTGTACCAAACCAAAGAGGAAACGGGATGATTCATGGTTTAAGGATAAAGTGTTGTTGGTTCAAGCTCAAGCAAGTGGTCAAATTTTACATGAGGAGGAACTTGCATTTTTGGCAGATCCAAGAATTCCAAAAGGTCAAACCACACAGACTGTCATTACTCACAATGCTTCTTATCAAGCTGATGATTTGGATGCATATGACTCTGATTGTGATGAACTTAACACTGCTAAAGTTGCTCTCATGGCAAATTTATCTCACTATGGTTCAAATGCTCTTTCTGAGGTACACAATCATGATAATGTGAATAATGATATGCCTAATCAAGTTGTGCAGGCTATACCGTCTTCTGAACTGTCAAATGTTGTAAACCATTCAGAGACTGAAATAACCAGCGATAGCAATATCATTCCTTATTCTCAGTATCTGATTGAATCACAACAGGCAGCTGTTCAAAATTCTAATTCTCATGCACAACAAGATGATTTGATATTATCTGTGATTGAACAACTCAAAACCCAAGTAGCTAATTGCACCAAGACCAATCTGGAAAATAAGACTATCAATGATACTTTAACTACTGAGCTTGAACGATATAAGGAACAAGTTAAGGTTTTGAAAGAAGGACAAAATGTTGATTTAAGGAGTAAAGATAATGTTTCAGATTCAAGTGCACAGTCTGTAGAGATTGATCATCTTAAACAAGCTCTTTCAGAACATTTAAAAGAAAAGGAATCTTTGTTACAAACGGTTACTCTTCTCAAAAATGATTTTAAGAAAGAAGAATCTAGAAATCTTGATAGGGAAATAGCATTAGAAAAACGGATCAAACACCTAGATAATATCGTTTTTAAAAGAGATCAATCTGCACAAACTGTTCACATGTTGACGGAACCTTAGTTTTTCTATGATAATACGACTAGACAGGCTCTAGGTTTTCAAAATCCTTTCTATCTAAAGAAAGCTCAGCAGTTGGAACCTCAGTTATATGTTGGTGATATTATTGTGAAAACTAATCCTATTGTGATCCCTGACTCTGAAGAGACATTAACACTTGCTGAAGAGAGTCGTTCAAAAATGCTTTTAAAACATAAGGATAATATGATGTTAGAAAAGAATAAACGTGTTGATACAACACTAATAGATTATAATGCTCTTAATCAACTTTATCTAGATTTTCCAAAATGATTTGCTCCACAAACTGAATTATCTGCTGAACAAGCCTTTTAGTCACAGAATTCTGTGAACTCTTTCGAACCCACACTTTCTATTAGACCCACCAATGTTGAGGTTCCGAAAGAACTTCCTAAAGTCAGCATGGTTAACACGAGTTTCAAGAAACTTAAACACCATCTTGCTAACTTTGATGTGGTAGTCAAAGAAAGGACCACGCCCACAGCTATTACTAAGGGCATGTGGGGTTTCAAACATATAAAAGCTTGTTTTAGGGATGAAATAATTCCATTTGTAAAAGCTTTGAAGGACTTATTTAGCACATTCAACCAACATTTGGTTGATGAACTTTCTGAGGTCCAAAATGTCTTCTATCAAATGAAACAGGCTGTGGAACAACATCGTTTAGAGTCTAAAACATGTGAAGTAAGAATGAATCAAGTTTTGAACGAAAATGAACGATTCTTGGAACAAGTGATGAGCAAAGATATTATGAACGTACTTGTTAATTCTTCTGTGGATAATGATTCTGTGAATGTGCATGAATGTCAAAAGTGTCTAAAACTTGAGACTTAGCTTTAAACGGATTTTGTTAAAAGGGAGATTTACGATGAACTGTACAAAAGTTTTTCCATTCTTGAAAAACATTGCATCTCTTTAGAAGTTGACTCTCAACTTAAACAGGAAATTTTCCAAAGGGACAATTTTATTTCAAATCAAACTGCTCCAAGTTTTGATCAATTGTTTGAGTTAAATGAATTAAAAGCTCAGTCACAAGAGAAAGACACAGTAATAAAGAAGTTGAAAGAGAGAATTAAATCTCTTAGTGGAAAAATGTATAAGGATAAGGTTAAACATGATTTCAAAGAGATTGAAACTATTAATATTGAATTGGATCATAGGGTGACAAAGCTTATTGCTGAGAACGAGCATTTGAAGCAGACCTATCAGCAACTTTATGACTCGATTAAACCAGTACGTATTCAATCAAAAGAACAAAGTGCTGAGTTAATTAATCAAGTCAACCTAAAGTCTGTGGAAATTTCTGATTTAAATGCAAGTCTTAAGGAAAAAGCTTTGGTAATTACAGCTCTCAAGGATGAATTAAAGAAACTTAAAGGAAAATCCTAAGTTGATAATGATGTTTCAAACCACCCTAGTGATCCAGAAATGCATCATGTTAATGTGGAACCAATAACCCCTAAATTGTTGAATAAAAGGACAGCTCACTCTGCCTATATTAAGCATACTCAGGAAGAAACTGCAGTTCTTAGGGATCTAGTCGATCATATTAAAGCTAATTATCCCTTAGATCCACTATTAGAATCTGCCTGTAAGTATACTAAACTAATTCAGGAGTTGCTTTCAAAAATCAGTAAAACCTGCCCTAGTATCAACAGTTCTGGAGAACAATTAGTGGCTGTGACCCTGATGAACAAAGTCAAAAGAGTTAGATTCACTAAGCCTGTCACATCCTCAAGTAACACAAAGATAGCCCATACATCAACCCAAGCCTCTAACAAACCTATGTTGTCTTCAACAGGAGTAAAATAGTCTACTAGTGCTAGCGGATCACAGCCTTTAGGCAATACAAAGAAAGATAAGATTCAGCAAACATAAAGTAAGACTCTGAAGAATAAAGTAGAAGCCCACCCTAGGAAAGTTAAATCTAGTTTGAAAAATAAAGATCATGTTGTTGAACCAAAAGGAACTGCTCCTGTGCAGCATTCCAAGCTTAATGCGAATTCTGACCTTATATGTGTTAAGTGTAATGGTTGCATGCTTTATGATAATCATGATTTGTATGTTCTTGATTATATCAATAATGTGAATGCTCGTGCTAAATCTAAATCTGTTAAGAAAAGTTCAAAAAGAAAAGTTTGGAAACCAACAGGAAAGGTGTTTACAAATATTGGATACATCTGAAGACCTACTGGTCGGACCTTCATTATAGTAGGAAATGCGTGCCCTTTAACTAGGATTACCACAACTACTAAAGTGCCCCTTAGGAAATCATCTTCTTTAGATGATAAAACATCTAAACCTGTCGTAACATTGGTTTACTCAAGAAAACCTAGGAAGTCTAAAACTAATGTTTCTGTTAACAATTATAAGGTTATTAAATCTGTAACTGCTAACAATTCAGAACCCAGTTAATCTCGGGGATCCATAGTTTCCAATGTTCCATCTTCCTCTCTTGATGAATGCAGGTCGTCCAAATTGTTCTTTTGTATTTGGACTCCGGCTGCTCCAAGCATATGACCGGAGATCGCTCTCAGCTCACAAATTTCGTCAATAAGTTTTTGAGTACAGTTAAATTCGGAAATGATCACGTGGCAAAGATATTGGGTTATGGTGATTATCATATTGGGAATGTTATAATTTCAAGGGTTTACTACGTTGAAGGACTTGGACACAACTTATTCTCCGTTAGGCAGTTTTGTGATTCGAACCTTGAAGTTGCTTTTCGTCAACACACCTGCTTCATTCATAATTTAGAAGGTGTTGATCTATTGACGGGATCTCAAGGCAACAATCTGTACACTCTGTCTCTTGGAGATATGATGGCATCCTCACCCATATGTCTTTTTTCGAAGGCCTCAAAGACTAAGTCCTGGCTATGGCACCGACGTCTTTCTCATCTGAACTTTGGGACAATTAACTAGTTAGCTAGAAAAGGTCTTGTTCGAGGTCTCCCTAATCTTAGATTTGAAAAGGACCATCTGTGTTCTGCTTGTGCATTGGGTAAAAGCAAGAAAAAACCCCCACAAACCCATATCTGAAGACACCAATCAGGAGAAACTCTATCTTTTGCACATGGATCTTTGTGGACCAATGCGTGTCGCAAGTGTTAACGGAAAGAAGTACATCCTCATCATTGTTGATGATTACTCATGATTTACATGGGTTAAATTCTTAAGGTCAAAATATGAAGCTCCATATTTCATAATCAATTTTTTGAAGATGATCCAATTACGACTAAAAGTACCTGTCTGACGTATCCGAACAGATAATGGGACTGAATTTGTTAATCAAACTTTGCGTGAATATTATGAGAAGATTGGCATCTCTCATGAAACATCTGTTGCACGTTCTCCATAGCAAAATGGTGTCGTTGAAAGACGGAATCGTACGCTAATTGAAGCTGCCCGCACAATGTTGATTTATGCAAAAGCTCCGTTATTCTTATGGGCAGAGGTAATTGCTACCGCATGTTACACCCAAAATCGTTCCATTATACGTCTTCGTCATGGTAAAACACCATATGAGCTTTTACATGACAAACTTCCCGACTTATCATTCTTTCATGTATTTGGTGCACTCTGCTATCTGACTAATGATAGTGAGAACTTGGGCAAGTTGCAACTGAAAGCTGATATTGGTATTTTCATTGGCTATGCACCCACAAAGAAAGCATTTCGAATTTACAACAGACGTACCAGACGAATTATTGAGACAATTCATGTAGATTTTGATGAGATGACCGCGATGGCTTCTGAACAAAGCAGTTCAGGACTCGCACTTCATGAGATGACTCCTGCAATAATCAGTTCAGGACTCGTACAAAACCCTCCTCCTTCAACACCGGTTATACCACCTTCGCGAACTAACTAGGATATTCTGTTTCAACCGTTGTTCGATGAATTTCTCAATCCTCCACCTAGTGTTGATCAACCAGCTCATGAAGTCGTTGCTCTAATCGATGAAGTAGTTACTCCAGTTCTAGTTGCCTCAACCGGTTCACCTTCCTCAACTACAGTTGACCAAGATGCACCATCACCAAGTAATTCTCAAACAACACCCGAAACCGAACCTCCCGTCATTCCGAACGATGTTGAAGAAGACAATCATGATATTGAAGTTGCACATATAGGTAATGATCCGTACTTTGGTGTTCTAATTCCAGAAGTCTCTTCTGATCAATCTTCATCGCCGGATTCTATTCATACAATTGTGTACCCTGATCACCAAATTTCTGAACACAAAAGCAAATGGACTAAGGATCATCCACTTTGAAAACATTATCGGTGAACTCGCTAGACCAGTTTCCACTCGGCTGCAATTACATGAGCAGACTCTTTTTTGTTACTACGATGCTTTCCTCACTGCTGTTGAACCCAAGACGTATAAAGATGCTTTGACTCAAGCCTGTTGGATTGAAGCAATGCAAGAAGAACTAAATGAGTTTGAACGACTTAAAGTATGGGAGCTCGTACCCCGACCAGACAAAGTTATGGTGATTACCTTGAAGTGGATCTACAAAGTGAAACTAGACGAATTGGGTGGAATTTTAAAGAACAAAGCTCGATTAGTGGCCTGTGGTTACTGTCAAGAGGAGGGAATCAATTTTGTAGAGTCTTTTGCTCCGGTTGCAAGACTAGAGGCTATAAGGTTTTTTCTCACGTTTGCTGCTCATATGAACATGGTCGTATACCAAATGGATGTGA
This sequence comes from Tanacetum coccineum, assembly GCA_026074375.1. Taxonomy (NCBI): domain Eukaryota; kingdom Viridiplantae; phylum Streptophyta; class Magnoliopsida; order Asterales; family Asteraceae; genus Tanacetum; species Tanacetum coccineum. Next base: position 11,615 of record BQNB010017091.1, on the reverse strand, counting down.
AGACTGCGTTTCTAAATGGTAATCTGCGGGAAGAGGTTTATGTTAGCCAGCCGGATGGGTTCGTGGATAAAGATAACCCCAATCACTTGTATAAGCTAAAGAAAGCTCTTTATGGGTTGAAACAAGCTCCACGCGCTTGGTATGATATGTTGTCTTCGTTCCTGATATCCCAAGACTTCTCCAAAGGCTTAGTGGATCTTACATTGTTCATCCGCCGAGACGGCAAGGAATTACTTCTGGTACAAATTTATGTTGATGATATTATCTTTGCAGCAACTACACCTGAACTTTGTGATCTATTTTCTAAAATCATGTGTTCAAAATTTAAGATGTCAATGATGGGCAAAATCTCATTTTTCTTAGGATTACAGATTTCTCAAAGTCCCAGAGGCATCTTTATTAACCAGTCAAAATATGCCCTTGAATCTTTAAAGAAATACGGTTTTGACTCTTGTGACCCAGTGGATACTCCAATGGTGGAGAAATCCAAACTGGATGAGGATAAAGAAGGGAAAGCCGTAGATCCGTCACACTATCGTGGTATGATCGGCACCCTCCTTTATCTTACAGCCAGTAGACCTGACCTACAATTTGCTATATGCATGTGTGCCCGGTATCAGGCTCGGCCTACCGAAAAGCACTTAAATGCGGTAAAAAGGATCTTTCGGTATCTAAAAGGAACCGTACATCGGGGTCTATGGTATCCGAAGGATTCTTCGATTGCTCTAACAGCATTTGCAGATGCGGATCATGCTGGTTGTCAAGATACACGCCGTAGCACTTCTGGTAGTATGCAACTTTTGGGTGATAGACTTGTTAGCTGGTCGTCTAAAAGGCAGAAAAGCGTTGCGATATCCAGTACGGAAGCTGAATATATTGCTTTGTCCGGCTGTTGTGCTCAAATCCTTTGGATGAGATCACAGCTTACCGACTATGGCTTTGGATTCAATAAAATTCCAATGTACTGTGATAACAAAAGCGCCACTGCCTTATGCTGCAACAATGTTCAACACTCCAGATCAAAGCATATAGATATCAGATTTCACTTTATCAAGGAGCAAGTTGAGAATGGGGTGATCAAACTTTACTTTGTCAATACGGAGTATCAACTGGTGGACATCTTCACTAAAGCTCTTGGCCGAGAAAGAATTGAATTTCTGATCAACAAGCTGGGAATATAGAGTCTTACGCCAGAAACACTCAAACAATTGGCAGATGAAGTTGATGAATAGTGGTGGTACCTATTCAAAATATCTTGTATCATATGTAAATATATATCATAAACCATAAAAACCAATTTTTTTTTATTTTTCTTAGAAAATTTTATAAAAACAAAATACAAAAATATAAAATTTATAAAACCAAAGAATTTTTTTTTTAAAAAGTGAGAAAATATAAAAAGAAGTAATAAAGGCATGTCTTTTGAAAATCGATAACATTTACGGTCTTAGAAATGTCATTCAATAATGATACGAGGCTGTAAATGAAGTTCGAGCAGAAGTTCTAAATGTTTTTAAAACATGTCATATGGCTTGCTATTATTTCAGATAGCAACCCGGTCATCATTTTAAAGGCAAGTATTTTAAAAAGAAAACTTGACCTCTCAACGGGAATTTATTCTCGGGCATGGTCTACTTTATGACCATGCAAAGGCTTGTGATTACTTTGCATCACAACCCGTGCTTCCTATATATCCATAAGTGTACGTGTCAGTGCACTTATGCGATAAAATAAGAGAAATCTTATTTTGGTGTTTGTTGCTTTCATAATCTCATCATTGCTTCATCAGAAAATGTTTTTCTAAGACATTCGACTTCTTAAACAATGACTACAGCTCTTTAAATAGAAAACAGGTCAACGTTTAAGGGGGATCAAATGTCAAAAACCTTCTTCAGAATGACAGTTGATAAAAGGAATAAAGGTTTTAAACTATAACGGAATATCTCTCTTTGGATAAGTAAATTAATTTGAGCTTATGTGTGCCTTATATGTTACTTGTTTATGCCTTGAGTGAGAATATGTGCTTGATTAAATTGTTAGGAATATTAGTTAAAACTAGAGGGACTTAATGTGCCATTGTGATAACTTATATTTACCTATAAAACTTAATATCTATAAATTGTTAAGATATGAATGATCAGGGGGTGAAAGTGTCAAAAACATAATTGTTTTATAACACCCCCACCCTTACCGATTAAACACACACACAACACACACTCCTTTTATTCCCAAAACCCTCACTCAATCGTCAAACCTTCAACAAGGATTTCTTGTCACTTTCGTGCTTAAGGTATATCATAAACATTGTCCCTTTCACCCTAATGAACTCAAATCTCGAACATATTCCATTTTTATAAGGTGTTAATTTCGAAAACCCTAATACTCAAACTAGGGTTCCTCAAAAATTAAAAGTTTATAATAATGTTAATTCGATGAGGGGTTTTGTTCATTATTGGGTGATAATGACTCGCTTAATCCAGTTTTTTATTAAGATATCATATGTGTATGTTTTGATTAATTTTATAAGTCGAAATATGCGTTTTTTGATTTTCTGATTGAAATGCCATGTGGGTTTTGTTAAGGTTCAACTATCTAAGTGTGTATGATTGTGTGAATGAGTTAATAATCAATAATGAGGCGTTTATTTGTCGGGAATTCATAAATCTTTGAAATGTGATGCTCGTTGCAAAACAATGTGTCGAGTATGTGCTTAAATGTTGCTTAAATGATCATGCTAATTTCGTTGGTTACAAAACTGTATGACAACAAGGGAAAGACACATGAAACACTCGAATTCAAATACAACTTGCTTAGAACAACACGAATTCGCAGTCCACGTAGACCACGAATTAGCAGTCCACGTTATCCTCGAATTTGCAGGTCTAGTAATATACGAATTCGCAACTTTATGTATAACACGAATTCGCAGTTAGATAGTTGGACACGAATTTGCAGATTGACAGTAGGGTCCGAATTCGCAATTGGCAATAGGGTCCGAATTCGCAGATGGCAATAGGGTCCGAATTCGTAATTGGCAATAGGGTCCAAATTTGCAGATGGCAATAGGGTCCGAATTAGCAACTGGCAGTAGTGTACGAATTTGCAGTTTCATGTAGGCTACGAATTGGCAGATTTCCTTTACACCGCGAATTTGCAACTCGTTTAGGGTCCGAATTTGCAGCAATCATGTATAGAGCACGAATTCGCAGTTTTCATGATCACAACCAGATTCAATCATATCTTATGGATTCAAACAAGCTAATTATCATAATCACATAGACTATAATCATAAAGGTGACTTAAAACTTGTATTAGGTAGCAAATTTAAAATTGGTTATCTGTAACATCTAATCAAGTTAAAATTAGATTACTTCAACTTAAACCAATTTAAGTTCACTCTTTGAAAGGTTATCTTTCTAAATGTGTTACATGTAATAAAAAGGTCTCTTGGTATAGCGTTTGTATAAACTTGTTTATATATAAACTGTATCGACTCTTTCTTAGCAGAATCATGAGTATGACAAAAGAACAACAACAAGCTTTGGACGATGCTCTTGTCCCAAGGGAACAACGACTTACCATTGGCAGTTGCAACTACAGACTGAGCACCTCATTCAAGCCAAAGGAACCCACCTTTCAAGTTGCTCTGGATGTTCTCTCACTTACTCCGTTTTATCTGGCTTTCTTAATCACTGCAAGTGTACCCATCATCTACATGAAGGAATTCTAGGCAACAGTCTCTTATCACAAGCATCATATAAGGTTCAAGATGAACAAGAAAAGTTTTTCATTTGATATGGAAACTTTCATAAACATGCTTCAGATGTGTCCAAGACTTCCTGGACAACAGTTTGTAGATCCTCCATTTGAAGAGGATATACTTACTTTCGTGAGAGAACTGGGCTACCCTGGCAACATTAAGCACCTTTCAGATGTCAAAGTCGACATACTACCTCAACCTTGGAGAACATTTGGAACCATTATCAACAAGTGTCTCAGTGCTAAAGTAACAGGAATTGACACACTTCGTCTTTCCAGGGCTCAGATACTCTGGGGATTGTATCATCAAAAGACACTTGACTATGTCTACCTTCTATGGGAAGACCTTGTTTTTCAAATTGAAAATAAGGGGGCAAGAAAGAACAAGTATATGTTATATCTAAGATTCACCAAAGTTATCATTAATCACTTCATGTCACAAGACAAATCCATCTCAAGGAGGAATAAGGTAGGCTGACATATGGCCAATGATGACCCAATCCTAACAACTATGAGATTCATCCCTCAACATGAAGTTGTTCAAAAGTACGGGGCCATCCTTCCAGACTATCTAACCACTCCAGCAATGAAAGCATCAGAAGCATACAAGACTTATCATGATCTCGCTACTGGAAAGGTGCAACCCAAACCTAAATATGTTCGTCGATCCTCCAGGTCAAAGACTTAACAAGAACCAAAGCCTTCTACCGGTAAAAGAGTCAAAACAACTGCGAAGGTAGCAAAGTCTGGAAAGAAAAAGCAACCAACTTCTGGATTGGAAACACTCTCAGACATAGCTTTGACTAAGGCTTAACAAATGAAGATTGCTACCAAATGAAGCCTAATTCAGACTCACAGTTCACATGCTAGCAGTTCAGGTGCACATGAAGGAACTGGTGTTATACCAGGGGTTCCTGATGTACCTACATATGGTTCTGATGATGAATAAATTTCTTGGAAGTCAAGTGATGAAGATGATGATGATGATAATGCTGATGATCAAGCTGAAGATGATGCTGATGTTCAAAGTGATGATGATGCCAACAAGGGTACAAATGATCAAGACGATGATGATGATGAACAGACAGAATCTGACAATAATGGTGAAGAATGTGTTCACCCCAAACTTACAACTCATGATGATGAAGCTAGGCCAGATGATGAAGTCAATAAAGAAGATAGCTTTGATCCGAGGGTTCAAACACCTTCTCATGCTGAATCAACAGATGATGAAGTCAATGATGATGATGAAACTCCTAATGCTAATGTTATTGGAGAAACGATGGATGAAGAAGCAACAAATGAAGAGGAGGCAGGCAATGAGTTACACAGGGATGTCAATGTCAATCAAGCAAGTCAAGACACTGCAATGACAAATGCTCTTCAGACTAACGTTCAGACTACTCAAGTGATAGAAGACTCTCATGTGATTATCACTCCAGTCAATCCTGAAGGTCAACAACAAAGCTCGTCCGTGTCATCTGGCTTTGTCACAAACATGTTCAACCCCAATCCAGACTCAGGTATTGACTCCTTATTTAATATTCACCCTGAGGTAACTTCACTCGTAGATGTTCTAGTGACTACTCTTGCCGAGCCGTCCTTCTTACCACCAAAAACTCTTCCTCCACCACCAAATCCTCTTTTCACACAAGTGCAACAAACACGAGCTCCAACACCAACTATTCCAAGCTCCTCCCTTCAAGATCTTCCAAACTTTGGCTCTCTGTTCGGTTTTGATCACAGAAAGCATTAGAAGACAACTTCTCAGAATTCACACAAATGAAACCTTTTGCCACTACTGTGTCTTCTATTCCTAATATCGTCGACAATTACCTTGGTACAAAGATTAAGGATGCAGTGGACATTGCAGTTCAACTCAAATCCGACAGACTCAAAGAAGAAGCTCAAGCTGAAAACCAAGAATTCCTCAATTCGATCGAGACAACTATGTAGAAAATAATCAAGGATCAAGTCAAAAAACAATTCAAAGAGCAAGTCTCCAAGATCCTTCCGAAAATTGAGAAGTTAGTCAACGATCAACTGGAATCTGAAGTTCTCATTCGTTTATCAAATGAAGCAAACACATCCCATGTTGTAGCAGCTAATCTTTCTGAACTGGAGCTGAAAAAGATTCTCATTGACAAAATGGAAGCTAACAAATCCATCAACAAATCAGACATCCAAAAGAATCTCTACAAAGCACTGGTTGAGGCGTATGAAGATGACAAAAACATCCTGGACACTTATGGAGACACTGTCACTTTCAAACGACGTCGAGATGAAGCAGATGATGACGAAGAACCTCCTGCTGGATCAGACGGGGGGTCCAAAAGAAGGAGATCCGAAAAAGAACATAAGTCCACAAGTGCTCCAAAGGAAAAGACATCTAAATCAACTGGCTCGCCAAAAGAAGGGACCAAATAAAAAACAAGGTCAACTGACAAGTCTGCTTACGTAGAGGAACCAGTTCACACTATTGATGATTTGGAACAACCCGCACATTAGGAGTTCAATACAGGATTCTCTGAAGATCAACTAGCTGAAGAAACACCTTAGTTCCCTGATTAGATTTAGAAACCTACAAGACTTCCTTCTCCTGATCGTGATTGGAACAAGACCTTGCCTGCTGATCATAGACCAGTTCAACCTTAGCTAACCACTATGGCTCGGAATCAAGATCCGCGTGAGTCGTTCAATGAGCTGATGGACACTCTGCTTGACTTCTCCGCTTTTGTGATGAACCGACTCAAAGTTGATACGTTAACTCCTGAATTGTTAGCTGGTCTAACATTTGAGTTGATGAAAGGATCTTGCAAGAGTCTGACTGAGCTTGAATATTTTCTGGAAGAAGTCTACAAAGCTACAACAGAGCAATTGGACTGGACCAACCTTAAAGGCCAGCAATATCCTCACGATCTGCAAAAGCCACTACCATTGGATCTAAACTCTCGAGGACATCATGTCATACCATTTCAACACTTCATCAACAACGACCTCGAGTACCTAAGTGGTGGTGTTTTAAGCCGTAAGTATGCTACTTCAGTAACAAAGACCAAGGCTGCAGATTACGGGAATATCAAATGGATTGAAGACCTTGTCCCTAACACAATGTGGATTCAAGTGCTGGTTAGTTATGACAAATACGCACTATGGGGAATCTCACATTGGGGAAGAAGCGCAACAATTCTATGCATTTGCGGCTACAAGGGAATCTGTTAAAGATGTCTACTCTAAACGCAGGATCATTGCTGTCATAAAGCTTGAAATAGTCGAATGGCAGAACTACAAGCATCTTGACTGGATCACGGTTCGTAGAGACGATGACAAACTCTACTCGTTCAAAGAAGGTAACTTCAACAGGCTACGATTACAAGATATTAAAGATATGCTTCTTCTTCTTGTTCAAGGTAAGTTGACTAATCTAATAGTTGAAGAACGCCTGGCTTTTAATGTCTCGTTGAGAATGTTCACCAGGAGTGTTGTCATCCAAAGGCGCGTGGAAGACCTCCAATTAGGTGTCGAAAGCTACCAAAAGAAGCTCAACCTCACCAAGCCTGATACGTACAGACCTGATCTTAAAAGAAGAGAATCTTATTCCGCTTACTCTAATCTGTAGGTTCCCGTTTAATGCTTCACTTCATAACACACAACACGAATCCAAGAAAAGAGAGAGAGAGAATCGTAATGTAGAGAGAGAGAAGAGAGAGAGATGAGAGAAAAGAGATGAAAAAGAAATTTTGATATTATGAAAAAGATTAAAAACTAGATATTTTCTAATAAGAAAATATCTATATATAGTTAGATATTTATAGAAAATATCTAAATATATATATATACCCCTACACATTTAATGTGACGTGCGGGATATTTAACTAGGACCCGGGCTCGGGTTTTGTTTGGGATTAAACCCGAAACATATACAATATTAGATTATTTATCGAGCCCGATTCCCGATATTATCCTGTTACAACATTAACTAATTAAAGACCGAAGCTCCATCGTAGAGTGACCGAGCTTCCTTGTTCGACTCAATAAATTGAGGCTAACAATCTCCCCCGAAGTGAGGTCTTGAACACGGGAACGAGCTTCCTTTATTGACTCAATAAAATTGAGGCTAACAATCTCCCCCGAAGTGAGTTCATTGATGACACTCCTTCATGAGATCAGTGAGATTGCTTTTGTCGTTTAAGCTCGAGTGTTCTTGGTCTTTGTCTTCGTTATTTGTTGTAAACTTGTTCCTTCATGCTTTGCGATCTTAACTTTGAGCCTTTGTCATTGTCTTTATCGTCTTTGCCATCTTGCGATCTTGTGTCTTTGACCAACATGCTCATACTTTTGCATTATCTTGAAAGCTTTAAATCAGAGTTAGCGGAAGTCTTTGTCTTTAAATCTTGAGCTTTCTAGATAGATTGTCTTTGTAGAATGAGCATGAACATGTGGTAATGAATTGACTTTAACTTTGGTTGATTGGGATACCGTCACCACCGTTTTAACCTACAGGTTTACGTTAGTGATAATCAAGAAAATTGATTTGAAAATCAATCGACGTGTTACTTGTAAAAGCGTTTTTGTAACACATCGGGAGTTTTAATATTTTTATCAAAATTCATCAACCGTCAATTCATTTACTGGACCAAATTGATATCCAGTTGTCACAAGTTTGATTCATATAGAATCTCGCAAGTCACCTACCGCAGTGCTGTTTGATGATGACACTGGAAGGATTTCCATTCGTCATTGTGAATACTAAAGAGTATCACTCTGAATGTTTTTTCGGGCAGAATCATAAGGATAATGCGTAGGACTCTTGTCAACAGCTTGTGAACTTAATGATGTTCAACAAGTGTTTGTCATGGAATGTGTCCTAATGAGATTTATTTGATGATCTCTTGGCTCTAGACTCGATTAGTGCATTTTGGTTTTTAGCAATCGGAGGCTGGAGCAGACTGCCACCTATTCAATATTAACTAACTCGGAATGAGAAAGTCAATAGAAGTCGTGTGTATCTCCGTGACAAATGAGACAAGTTTCTTTTGAGAGAAAC
>BQNB010017090.1:7030-70524 GCA_026074375.1 Tanacetum coccineum | reverse complement strand
TCATAACCACAAGTAGAAATATGTTTTACATGTTTAAAAATATCCTAATGGTGATATTGCTAAATAGAACACATAAAATGATAAAAGTAAGGACATAAAGGTTTATAGATAACCTTAATAAGATGTAGTGTGATGAACCAAAGTATCTAAACCCTTGTTTAGATATAAATCCAAAGCTTGCACAAAGACAAAGAAAACCCTTGTTTTCTTCAATAAAATCCCTAGCTTCCTTTTCTTGATTATTACTTGTTAATGGTGATTCAATGGTTGGAAACACCTTAGAACATCTTAGGATAGATGTGTATAGAAGTGTATAGGTTGTATAAAAATTAGTATGGATTGGGTTGGATGCCCTATTTGAGCCGTAAGCTTAAGAGTGAGCAAAGGATGAGATTTTTCAATTTTTGGTTAAGTGTTTTGATTCTATGTGATAACTTAGCTAGTTACTTGCACTTATATGAGTTGAAGTGGTCAAAAAGTTTGCAATAGTTGGTCCAAGACAAGTCTCATGGTCTTAAGGAAGACCATCTTGGTCAAGGAAACATGGTATGGTGTGATTAAATGCAAAGTGAAGTACATTGACCAAAATGTGCAAACTTTCTTATTTCTTTGTATTATTTTCCAAGAATTCGGCATAAAAGAGCTATACATGATATATTTGAGTAAATTTTATGTATTGGGTATAAAAGTGGGTATTTGTTGAAGCGTAGAAAAGTTTTTGTGGTTCCGGGAGTGCCTAAACGCAATTTATCGCGAAACGTATACACTTTACGTATCCGATAAAAATAAAATGAACAAGTTAATAATTATTCTCAAAATAATTATATAACCCTTGCTTGATGTAAACCTTTAATTGTTTGATTCCCGTTTACATTGAACGCTAATTTTTAACTTACGCGTTTTAAACTTAATTCATGAAATCACAAGCAACCGCGTACAACACTAAAAGTAAATAGTAGATTTATTGACGACGTCAATGACTTGAAAACACCGGGTGTTATACAAGGTGAGCAGGGCTCGAACCCTAGACCTCAACACCCTCAACCCTCTTATAACACACACTCTACCGCTGCGCCCTTTGGACTTTTTTGTTATTAGTCCAAAGTGGTTTGTATTTAAGGGCTTTTTAGCCCTTAAGTTTCAGTAGGTATTGGCTTATTTACGGCTGCTTTATAAGCTGTTTGTCCAAATTTTTATTTTTCCTAGGTTTTTCATAGCTTAAAGTATTTTCTTGCAATTTCTCAGATTTTCCCCATTTCTTTTGGTATTTTTAATTAATTTATTTCATTAAAATCGTTTTTAATTCATAAAATATAATATAAAAGCCAAAAAAATATAATTCTTTTTTTTAAATTTTCTTTTATCAAATAGGACTTAGGAAAATTAGATTTGATTTCGTAGGGTTAAAATCGTATATTTTAGTTTTTTAAAGAACGGGATTAGATCCCGTTCACGTTTTTCGTATTTTTAAGCTTAAATCGCTTTCGTTTTTGGTTTAGTATTCTTAGTTCTTTCATTTTAGTCACTTAGGGTTAATTAAAAGTTAAAAATTCATTTTAGGATTAAAATTTGATAACTTAGGGTTTTAAGTCGCGTTTTTAGGATGTCCTGTTTGCATTTTTAGTTTTAATTTGTGTTGCCTTAATTGTTTTTGATCAATTGCATTAATTTTCCCGTAGAATTAGAAATCCAATCAAAATCTTTGTCATTCAAACATCAAATATCAAACCGACTCTCGACTTTCCATCGCATTCCTCGTTGGGGATAAACGACCCTGGCATACCATATACTACTCAGATTTTATTGATTTTCTTTCTTTGAACCTTTTCAAGGGAAACTTGATTTGGTTTGGTTAATATAAGTAGTAATATTATATTATTATTTATATATACCTTAAAGAACTTCAATTAATTTTTGGCGCCGCTGCCGAGGAGGATTGTATACGATTGTCGTTGCGTTTGACAATTAGTGCTTTAAAGATCCTTCTGTGAGAAGTTATTTTGCTTATCTTCATAAAAAAATACAAAAAGATTTTTCTTTGTATTAGTATATATATAAGATAAAAAAATCAAAAAAATTAAAAAAATTGTCCTAAAAAGAAAAAAAATATATCATCAATATAATGTTCTCAATTTGAACATTATCATAATAAGTTTCCGAACAAAAGATTTAAAACTTGCCTTTTGTGTCATTTGCGAGGTATGGTTCACCTTTGAAAGATAAACAAACTATAAGAGGGGTATAAGGAGGGTCGTTCCAACGAACTACGACCCTAAAGGAGAAGGTTTTTAATAGCTTCGCGCTTTCCTACTCCTCCGCTCCTTTGTACGTTTTTCTTTTAGAGAGCTACCGTGAAGCTTGTTGATTATTAGGTTTAAGTTGTCTTATCTCATTGTCCGTTATTAAAATAAATCTTTGTGAATCAATTATTTAAAAACCAAAAAAATACCAAAAAAATTAATTAGTATAATTTCTCTTTTTATATTTCTTTTTAGTGCATGAGCACTCGATCTTCGACAAGGAATCTTTTTCCACCTCTCGAAGATCCCGAACGTACCATCCGAAGAAGAACTCGCGTTGATCCTAATCTTTTGAACAATTTTAAGGAAATTAACATGGCCGCTAACGGAAACGGTGATGACGGACTACCTCCCGCGGGAGCCGGTTTACCAGTTCCCGACCTCCGAACAATGGAGGAGTTGTGCCAACCGACTTTGGATGGTCGAGGTGGACCAATTGCCCCGATTGCAATTCAAGCAACGAATTTTGGACTTAAGAATGGCATGATTCAACAAGTTCAAAATTCGTGTCCATTTCGTAGACCGGGTGATGATGCCAACAAGCATCTTGACAAGTTTTTGCATGTTACCCAAAGTATGAAAGTGAATGGGGTCTCCGATGATGCCCTTTGTCTATATCTCTTCCCTTACTCCTTAAAACATCGTGCCGCCAAATGGTTTGATCGTTTGCCAAGGAATTCTATCACCACCTTTGACCAAATGGCGAAAATATTTCTCGGAAAATACTTCCTACCCTCTATGGTGACCAAGTTGAGAAATGATATTACGAATTTCCATCAAGAACCCGATGAATCGTTATTCGAAGCATGGGAACGTTATAAGCTTTTGATTGATCGTTGTCCTAATCACAACATGTTACCCGTTACTCAAATAGATACTTTCTATAACAGGTTAACTTTAATACATCGTGATACCATCAACGCTGCTGTCGGCGGGACCTTTATGAAAAGGCGACCCGAAGAGTGTTATGATCTAATCGAAAATATAACCACTCACCACAATGATTGGGATACTTCCGCTCAAAGGAGTGAGTCATCTAGTTCTATCACTTCTTCTAATCCGGAAATAGCAGCCCTTAAGCTTGAAATGGCGGAAATCAACAAGAACTTAATGAAAATGCTTCAAACAAACCAACAAGTTAATTCCGTAACACCGAGTTGCGAAAATTGTAGTGGTCCTCATTCTTACATTAATTGTCCAGCCACCATTGGCCAAACTCAGAACGTATATGCTGCGGGAACCTACAATCAAGGTGGTAATACTTACCAACCTCAAGGTAACCGTAATTTTCTTAGCTATCGTTCGGATAATTATCTCAGACCACCAGGGTTTAATGTGAATCAAAATCAAAATCGAAACAATCAAAATCAAAATCAGAATAGGAATCAAGGAAACAATCAAGGTCGAAACCAATTTTTCCAAGGAGCTAATCATAACCCGGCTCCGGCTTATCAAGCCCCGGCTTACCAAGCCCCGGCTCCGGCTTATCAAGCCCCACCCTACCAAGCTCCGGTTCATCAAGCTCCGATTCCTCAACCGCAAGTTGTAACGAATGCCGAATTCTCAAGCTACATGAAGGCAAATGATGCCATTTTGAAAAACATGCAAACCAACATGACTACATTGGCCAACTCTACTAATGATCTTAAGAATATGTTGGGTCAATTCATGAAAATGAATACCGCTTCTACTTCGGGTTCGGGAACTCTCCCTAGTAATACCATTACTAACCCGAGGGAAGATTTGAAAGGTATCACCACCCGAAGTGGTGTTGCTTATAAGGGACCCACGATTCCTACTACTTCTTCTTCTCCTAAAGTAGTGGAACGTGAGACCGAGGTGACAAAGGACACGGTGCCTCCTACTAATAACAGAGGTACCGAAGACGTCCAACCTCCGTTTGTCCAAGTTGAAACTCAAGTACCAAATTTTAAGCCCGTTGTTGCTCCTGTTGTTGAGCCCGTTGAAGCTCCCGTTAGTGCTCCGAAGCCTAACCCGAAACCGTCAATTCCATATCCGTCTAGACTTAATGATCAAAAGCTCCGTGAAAAGGCTAATAACCAAATGGATAAATTCTTCCAAATCTTCCAAGATTTGCATTTCGACATTAGCTTCGCGGATGCTCTCATTCTCATGCCTAAGTTTGCCTCGACAATTAAGAGTTTGTTAAGCAACAAAGAAAAATTGTTTGAATTGGCAAGAACTCCATTGAATGAGCATTTTTCGGCGATTCTCCTCAGAAAGTTACCAGAAAAACTCGGAGACCCCGGCAAATTTCTCATCCCGTGTGATTTTTCCGGAACGGATGTATGCTTAGCATTGGCCGATCTTGGCGCTAGCATTAACCTAATGCCACTTTCCGTGTGGAAAAAGCTTTCCCTTCCCGAACTTACTCCTACTTGTAAGACTCTCTAACTTACGGACCGGTCAATTTCTCGACCGATCTATGTCGCCGAAGATGTCTTCAAAAAAGTGGGAAAGTTCCATTTTCCGACTGACTTTGTAGTCGTTGACTTTGATGCCGATCCTTGAGTTCCTCTAATTCTTGGGAGATCCTTTTTAAAGACCGGACGTGCTTTGATTGATGTTTACAAAGGAGAATTAACTCTTTGTGTCGGTAATGAAGCCGTAACATTCAATCTTGATCAAACTTCGAGATACTCCTCTAATTATGATGATATATCAGTTAACCGAATTGATGTCATTGACGTTGCTTGTGAGGAGTATTCTCAAGAAGTTCTTAGATTTTCCGTGAGTGGCAATCCCACCCCATCTACGAAACCAATTGTTTCTACCTCTTCTCCTACTCTCACACCCTTCAGGGATAGTGATTTTCTTCTTGAGGAAACTGATGCTTTCCTAGCCATTGAAGATGAGCCAATTTCACTGGAAATTGATGACTCTTACTATGATTCGGAGGGAGACATTCTTCTTCTTGAAGAATTTCTTAATGATGATCCATCATCACCACCTCTCCCTCCACAAGAACTTAAAGTTGTTGAACCAAAAAATGAAAAATCTTCTATTGATGAACCACCCGAGGTCGAACTTAAGGACTTACCGCCTCATTTTGAATATGCATTTTTGGAGGGTACCGACAAATTACCCGTCACAATTGCTAAAGACTTGAAAGATGAGGAGAAAGCCGCTCTCATAAAGGTTTTGAAGTCACACAAGTAAGCTCTCGCTTGGCAACTTTTCGACATTAAGGGTATTAACCAGGAATTTTGTACACACAAGATTCTAATGGAGGATGACTTCAAACCAGCGGTCTAAGACCAAAGAAGGGTTAATCCAAAAATCCACGAGGTGATCAAAAAGGAGGTTCTTAAACTCCTTAATGTAGGATTAATTTACCCTATCTCGGACAGTCCTTGGATAAGCGTCGTGCATTGTGTACTGAAAAAGGGTGGCTTTACCATTGTTGAAAATGATGAAAATGAGTTAATTCCTACTCGATTGGTTACGGGATGACGTGTATGCGTTGACTACCGAAAGTTAAATGACACCACCCATAAAGTCCACTTTCCACTACCATTTATGGACCAAATGCTTGAGAGACTAGCAAGAAATAAATACTATTGTTTTCTCGATGGTTTCTCGAGTTACTTTTAAATTCCCATCGACCCTCAAGATCAGGAAAAAACCACATTCACGTGTCCTTATGGAACGTTCGCCTATTGTCGCATGCCTTTCAGGTTATGTAATGCACCGGGCACGTTCCAAAGGTGTATGACGGCTATTTTTCATATTATAATCAAAAAAATGATGGAAGTCTTTATGGACGACTTCTCGGTCTTTGGGAATTCATTCGGAACTTGCCTTTCCCATTTGGACAACATGCTTAAACGATGTGAAGACACCAATCTTTGTCTAAATTGGGAAAAGAGTCACTTTATGGTCAAGGAAAGAATTGTCCTTCGCCATAAGATTTCCAAAAACGGGATTGAGGTTGATAAGGCTAAAGTTGATGTTATTGCTAAGCTACCTCATCCCACCACCATCAAAGGAATTCGGAGTTTTCTTGGTCACGCCGAGTTTTATCGTAGATTTATTCAAGATTTCTCAAAAATAGCCCGGCTGATGACCCGTCTTCTTGAAAAAGATACTCCGTTCTTCTTCTCCAAAGAGTGTATTGAAGCTTTTCAAACACTTAAGAAAAAATTGACCAAAGCACCAATATTAGTTGCCTCCGATTGGGACCTACCTTTTGAGCTAATGTGTGATGCAAGCGATTTTGCAATAGGTGCAGTCTTGGGGAAACGAAAAACAAAACATTTTCAGCCTATACACTATGCAAGCAAAACTATGACTGATGCTCAAGCTCATTACACCATGACGAAAAAAGAATTACTTGTTGTGGTGTATGCTTTCGAGAAATTTCGGCATTACTTAGTCTTGTCAAAAAGCATAGTGTATACAGATCATTCGGCTCTAAATTATCTTTTTAAAAAACAAGATGCAAAGCCGAGATTGCTCCGGTAGGTTCTCCTCCTTCAAGAATTTGATATCATCATCCGTGATAAAAAAAGGAGCCGAGAACCTCGTCGCCGACCATTTGTCCCGATTAGAGAATCCACACCAAAGTGTGCTCGATAAAAAGGAAATAAATGAAACATTTCCTCTTGAAACACTTAGTATGGTATCTTTTCATGGTGATTCTAGTACCCCTATGGTTTGCCGATTTTGCTAATTACCATGCGGGGAACTTTGTTGTGAAAGGGATGTCGTCCCAACAAAAGAAAAAATTCTTCAAAGACGTGAACCATTACTTTTGGGACGACCCCTATTTGTTCAAAATCTATGCGGATCAAGTCATCCGGCGGTGTGTTTACGGCCAAGAAGCCCATATTCTTAAGGCTTGCCACAATGGACCCACCGGGGGACATCATGGCCCGAACTACACCGCCAAAAAGGTGTTTGACTCAGGATTTTATTGGCCCATAATTTACCGAGATGCCCATGACTTGGTCACTCGATGTGACGCTTGTCAACGTCAAGGCAAAATTTCACAACGTGATGAAATGCCACAAAATGCCATCCAAGTTTGTGAGATTTTTGACGTTTGAGGTATCGATTTTATGGGACCTTTCCCGTCTTCATGAGGGAACAAGTTCATACTCGTGGTGGTCGATTACTTGTCTAAATGGGTTGAAGCAAAAGCGCTCCCCACCAACAACGCCCGAGTTGTTGTTAAATTTTTGAAATCTCTCTTTGCTCAGTTTGGAACTCCCCGCGCTATCATTAGTGATCGCGGTATGCACTTTTGCAATGACCAATTCGCAAAGGTCATGCTTAAGTACGGTGTCACTCACCGCCTTGCTACCATTATCACCCACAAACTAGTGGGCAAGTGGAAGTCTCCAACCGTGGTTTGAAAAGAATCTTGGAAAGGACCGTAGGTGAGAACCGTGCCTCTTGGTCGGATAAATTAGATGACGCACTTTGGGCCTTCCGTACCACGTTTAAAACGCCCATCGAGTGTACGCCTTACAAACTTGTGTATGGAAAGGCTTGTCATCTACCGATCGAGCTCGAGCACAAAGCTTATTGGGCCTTGAAGCATGCAAACTTTGACCTTAAGTCAGCGGGTGATCACCGGAAAGTTCAACTCAATGAATTAAATGAACTTCGTGATCAAGCCTACGAGAACTCTTTGATCTACAAAGAGAAGACAAAGAAGATCTACGACTCCAAAATCAAAAACCGCGTTTTCAACGTTGGTGACCGAGACCTTCTTTTTAATTCTCGATTGAAGATTTTCTCGGGAAAACTTAAAACCCGTTGGACCGGACCATTCACCGTTGCCCAAGTTTTCACTTATGGCACCATCGAGTTATCTCAAACCGACGGGCCAAACTTCAAGGTGAACGGTCATAGACTTAAGCACTACTTTGGAGGGGACGTACCATGTATAGTTGTCCCGGAACTCCAAACTTTCCCTAAGGACTAATGAATTTGGGGATTGGGTCAAGCTAAGTGACCTTAAACAAGCGCTTCGTGGGTGACAACCCATGCTTATCCTAATATTAGTAGTAGTAATGAATAAGTATTTTGTAACGTGAGGATGTGTGCCTCTTCCATTCTCGTTTACTTGTGTTTTTGTGATGATTGTCCAAGATTGTCCTGGATTTTTGAAGCCTCTCGTGCTCGTGGTTTTGTCCTTCGTTCGCAAGAGCTTCAAATCCTCAGCTTCATTTTAGGAATCCAATATCTAAATCTTATCGACTAACGCTCATCTTTAGCATACTTAATAAACGGCTTTAGTATGACGTAGAGACCCTTCATAAAACATTGAGGACAATGTTCAGTTCTAGTATGGGGGGGATCTATCGATTTGATTGTGCCTGCAACTGTTGTTTTCACGTAATCCCGTTTTTACCACCAAATTCCCAAAAAAATGAAAAAATTTAAAAAATTTCAAAAACAAAATAAGTGTTTTGTCACAATTTTGACTTTCCTGCTGGGTAGAATAAGAATAAATTTTGACTCGATCGAGCGTGTTGAGCTCTAGCTTGTTCCTTAACTTTTAGACTAAGCATTCGCGGACCTTCGCGGAGAACGATACCAACTGTAGAATCCAAGATCTGGACTCAACTAGGGTAATATAACAATGATTGATAAGCACAGCGGAATATAAAGAACAAGAACACAATCATGTTACTAATAAGGTTTTCTTTATTAAACACAATAAAGAACTAACTACTACTACTACACTACACATGCTCTATGCGTTTCTTAGACTCTCATTGGAGAAGTCTGCTATGAATGGATGGATTGTAACCTAGACGCCTATCCTCTTTATATAGTAGAGGATGGTTACAAACCCTAGCTTACTAATAAAGCTAACTATTACATATTTGGTCCTTCATTGTTTCTTCTTTCTTCATTTCGTCTAATAGGTTTTGTAATCTTCAAATCTGTAATTCTCAACAAGTTGGATGCTAAACAAGGATTATTTAGAAATCTTAAGAGCTCATGTGTGTAATTTGTGGCTTTTTCTCCTATAAGCTCCTAACCGGACTAATAATACGTGCTATTTTTGGAAATTAAACTTAAATCAACAATTTTTGAGATGTAGTCAATAATATTTTTTAGTCTTAGTTCAAATTTATACTTAAATTTTCCAAAAAGAAGTCTTCTCTATATATCGTGAAATAAAGTAAAATGAAATGAAAAAAAATGATGAAAAATGAAAAAAAAGAATGATGAGTAATAATTATAAACTGTGGGCTGATAAAAGTTTGCTGCATCTTGCCGGCTCACAACCGATGTTGCAGCCTTCTAAAAGGTCGAGGGTTACGATTGCATCAATGTTATGTTTAATGTTAAGTGTGATTTAATAAATATAGGGAAAATCTCTTTTTCTTAAATTTAAATATGCTTTTGAACTAAGACTATTTCATTTTAAGTTGTGATTTTTCTAAATAAGCTATGTATAAACGGGAAACCTAAGAGTTTTTGAAACCGAAGGTCCGTGAGTCCCGATACTAGTCTCTGTGGGGTGTCAAAATCCTGGTCACTTAGCCGCAAGGTTGGGATGTGCCGAGACGAAAGTCGCTACATGGGATGATCTCGCCTTCAAACTCATTATTCTCGGGTGGAACGTGAAGCATAGAAATTTTGCAAAACGTTGATCCATGGTTGAAATTCGAAATGGCACATTCACCTAAGATATAATAATTGTCGGGAGTGAAAAGTTTCACAAGTTACAAATATGAGTAGTGTTAGCATCTTTACTTGTATTTAGCGGTGATTTCGTTTTAAGCTTGGTTTGGAATAAGTGAAAAGTCGGGAACGATGAATTTATCCTTTTTGGGGCATTTTAGGATTGAAATGCGTCTTGTTCTATGACCCTAATGTTATAAAAATAACGAAAGTCAAATAAGTTAGTTAGTTGCTTAAAAAGAAAAGTACAAAAAATGAGAAAAAGAAAAAAAATACAAAAATATTAGTGGTAGTAAGTGTAAATATTTAAAAATGGTCAAAACGGGGCTTTTCAAAGCTATTGATTCTTTAATTCCCCTTGATGAACACTTAGCTACTTTTCGAGGTAATTAGTCGAGGGGGATCGAGATTCTTAGTTTTCTTAAGTGTTTACTTATAGCATTGCGTGAGGACACGGCAATATCTTAGTATGGGGGATTTTGGTATGTGCTTAATTACACATACCATTTTCCATTAAAAACGGACTTAAATGACTAAAAACATACCAAAAATACATTGTATTTGTGTGTTTTGCATTTATATGGTGCAGGAAACGGATATCAACAAAAAGGGACAAAAACAAAGCCAAAACGGACAAAACCGAGCACGAAATGGAAAAGAGCTTGAGAAGTCAAAAAGTCAAAGTCAACCAAAGTCAACCCCAACAAAGTCAAAGTCAAAGACGGAGCCGAAACCGAAGAAAAAAAAACTTAATGGGCCAACCCGTACCCATCTAATGGACCGGGTCAGCCCATTAAGATACTATTTGAAGACCAAAATGGTTAATAAACCATTTAAGGCCCAATCCCTTTATAAACGAAACTGGCCCAAACAAAGTCCCTTTAACAGTCGTTAAGCCCAATCCCTTAACCTTTAACTCTGTTAGCACCACAAAGGACCATTCTTGCAATAACTCTATGCACTCTCAGGGACTAAAATTGCCAAATCCATAAATCCTTCACACCACAAGGACGATGGTTGCAATAAAACTACACAACATGAGGGACTGAAATTACCATATCCTTAAACTTTCAAAATAGGCGCCAACACTGTTTATCTCTTTCACACATATCTAATGGGCCGGGTCAGCCCATTAAGGTATTATATGAAGACTTTATAAGCCTTAGAAGCTAAAAAGGCTCAATCCCTTTTATTTTATACTAGGCCCAAACACATTTAACTGAGTTAAGCCCAAATCCCTTGGCTGTTAAGTCTGTTAGCCCACAAGGACCATCCATGCAATAAGTCTATACAACTTAAAGGACTCAAACTGCCAACCCCCCTAACTTTTATCACCACATGGACTAAACTTGCAAACACATAAAACAAAATGAGGGGCCCTTTTTGTACAAACCCAAACTTATACCCTACTCACCACAAGTCCAAGAAGGAACTCGACTATATAAGTGTGTGTGTTTTCACACAGTAGAGAAGGAGTGTAGTTTTTAGTGTAACTTTATTTTTAAATGTCATTTTTTATGTTTTCTTGTTTTTAAATTATTGTCTTTCAATTCCAGATTTGTACCCTTTTAATATTAATGCAAAATTCAAGCTTTTAAGTTAATTTAAATTTTGTCTTTTAAGCTTTATAAATCTCAAGTTCCTTATGTTCACAAGCCAATTCCATAAGCTCTTTTAAGCTATTACAATCTGTTTTATTCATTTAAGGTTTCTCAAGGAAAGTTTAAGCAAGGTTACTGTTTCATCAAGAAATTATTTGGATTCTCAGCTTTTCCTTGGATATTAAGAAATACTGGATGGCTTATGATGGTTTAGTGCTTAATGGTTAAGCATTAGGTTAGCTAGGAAGGGGTTTGGGTGTTAAGAATCTAAATCATAAGCTTTGGACCATTGTAAGTTCATATTTCCATTTTAAGTTCCATTTTTAAGCATATACTGTTACTTAGCTTATTCCTGTTTACTGTGCTTATTTCTGTCTTCTCTATGCTTAATGTATCTTATTTATGCTTGCTTTATCTTATTTGAAGCCTTTTATAATCTGTTGTTAGCTTAAATTTACTTTTCTGTCCTTAAAGGAGTGTTTGGGACAAGACCCAAAATGGGTCAAATTGGGATAAAATTTGCTTATGGGTTTTCAGTCAGCTCTAACTAGTTTTCAACAAGTTTATTGTTCAGTTATTTTAAGTTTTCAAAAGCTAAAATTCATTTTTAAGGTTTTGAGAAGTTTTCTTTAAATATGTGGTTTTGATAATTTCTTAACTGTTTCATTTTGATTTTTGTCAAAAAGAAGTTTTTAAAGATTGGTTTATGTTTCTTGTAGCATCTAAATGCAGTAGGATTAAGTGTGTCAAGTTGTGCAATTGTCTTTTGTTTTAAAGCCATTCTGCCAAAATTCTCTAGTCATTTCAAAAATGTTCAAAGACAGCTTTTGATCTTCAAATTTAGATAAGTAAAAAGTAGTTTTAGTTTCTAATTTTCAAAACATAAGCTCACTAGACAGTAAGGTTAATCTGTTTCAGCTTGACTTTCACTTTTGAGCTTATTTGCTCAGCTTACTTTAGATCTGCAAAAGCTTTTTTTTCTCTTTACAAAAACTTGTAAAATCAGCATGTACTGAGCCTCACAGCCTTTTTCATAACTCTTTTTCTTAGCTTCTTTGATTTTCAAATTGTTTCCTCACCCCTGCAACACACGACAAAACAATGTCACACCTTTTCCTCCCCACCCCAAGTGGGTTCATGAACACGCTGGCAATCCCTCAAAGTCTAATTGGCTGATGAATTGAAGACATTAATCAAGGGCTGTGATAATTCAACTTGGGGGCCAAGATAATTGGAGGGCTAGGATTGAAGCTTTTGAAGTCCTCACACAACAAACACACCAGCTGAAGCTCTCACAGAAGAAGCACAACATGAAGAGCCAAGATTTAGAATTCGTAGTATAAGTAGAAGTCAATGTAGCTCATTTGTAGTCCTTAGTCTTGTTTTTTGCTCATTTAAAAAAGCAACTTTAAAAAAAGCAACTTTAAATGAGCAAAATAAACCAACTTTAAAAAAGCAACTTTTTGAGAAAACTTAAAATAAGCACAGAAATGAGCTGAATAAGCTGACAGAAGCTATTTTAACTTAATGACTATAAAAGGAAAACTGTTAAGCATTTTGTAGACTTAATAAGCTAAAATAAAACAAGATAAGAAAAAACAGATATCAACCTACACCTAATAAGAACTTGGGAACTAAAATAAGCAAGAAAAGATAAGCAGAAAGGCTAAAAAAAGTCAATAAGCACTTTGGCCAAAAACTAGTAAACAAACAGCCTAAGGGACACTTTTGGGCTTATTTTTAAGTCCTTAAGTGGATCATTATGGCTATACAGCTTATATAACTAAAATGCTTATCCTATGGGCTATCTAACTTAGCAAAGAAAAAGTGGTTTGAAAATCAAATAAGCTAGGGAAAAGTCAAATAAAAAGTGCTGGTTGCACTCAGCAGCTGCTGATTGTTTTTGGATTTTTCAAAGACAAAGCAGCTTTTGCATGCCTGATTTTAAGCTAGAAAAATAAGACTAAAATGCAAAATGAGCTTAAACAGACAAAATCTATACTACATACTACTTGTGCAAGAAAAATCAGACCCAAACACTAACTATAACTCATTTAAATTTGTAAATGAAAAATGGATTTTGGACTTTGAAAATAGACTTAGACAGATCTTGTACTTGAAACAAAATTGACAAATGAAAACTTAAGTGACTCTTATACTACTGCATTTTACACTTTAAAAGGAACCTAAAAGCAACCTTAAAACACTTTTTAGAACACAAATCAAATGAAATAGTTTTGAAGGATTTTAAAAACACAGGTTTAAAGAATTTGTACCAAATACCTCAAAACTTGGTTCTACCCCTTAAGAACTTTTAAAAACAGCTAAAATCAACTTAAAAAGTCTTGGTAAAGTAGGCACACTAACCCAAAACAGTTTTATACTCAAATTGACCCACTTTGGTTCTTAAACCAAACAACCCATTAGAAGTTTAAAAACACTTTAAGCTTAAAACAGACTTAGAAAACTTAAGAAACTTAAAACAGATTAAGAAAAAGGTGAAATGAAGACAAATAAGTGATTAAAACACACAAATAAGCAAACAACAATTTGGCAGATTATAAGCTATTAAAGACAGTTTTAAAAGAAAAACTTAAATAAAGGACATGAAAGCAATAAGTAAGCATAAATAGGCATAAATCAACATATTAATCAAGAATAAGCAATAAATAAGCAGATGAACAGTAATAAGCTAAATGGAAAAATAAGAAAAACTCACAAGTGTCCAAGCTTTTGAATATGATTCAAAGACCCAAATCAGTTCAAAACCAACCTTGTGCTTCCCAATAAGCTCTAAACCATGGCCATCCACTATACACCATGCTCCATTGATTTCTTGACAGATTCTTTTTTTATGATTTTTGGTATTTTTGATTTTTAAGACAGGAAATGTAAACAAACTTTTAAATAAGCTTTGAATGAATCAAGAGCTTATATAAGAGCTTAAAAACAGTATTTAAAGGACAATGTAAGGTAAATGACAATATTTAAAGGAAAGCTTAAAATTTCATTAACTTGAAACAAATTACAATGCTTGAATTTAAATGACAGTAATTAAAATGACAGTAATAAAATGATCTAATTAGTTCAAAAAACAAGACTAAGGACTACAAATGAGCTACATTGACTTCTACTTATACTATGAATTCTAAATCTTGGCTCTTCATGTTGTGCTTCTTCTGTGAGAGCTTCAGCTGGTGTGTTTATTGTGTTTGTTGTGTGAGGACTTCAAAAGCTTCAATCCTAGCCCTCTAATTTCTTGGGTTTCGGCTCCGTCTTTGACTTTGACTTTGTCGGGGTTGACTTTGGTTGACTTTGACTTTTTGACTTCTTACGCTCTTTTCTATTCCGTGCTCGGTTTTGTCCGTTTTGGCTTTGTTTTTTTCCCTTTTCGTTGATATCCGTTTCCTACATAATATAAATGCAAAACACATAAATACAATGTATTTTTTGTATGTTTTTAGTCATTTAAGTCTGTTTTTAATGGAAAATGGTATGTATAATTAAGCACATACCATCTATGAGGTTGCTCAATCGGACATGAACACAATCATAAAGCATTAAGATTTCCACTATCATGCATAATTTGACCTATGTGACCTTAGGTTGCCAAGTATCACTAATTAGCCTAGAGGTTGCTCTTTTGACTAACTAACAAACACTTACGTACAAATCGCCAATTAACTTATTCATGCTTAGGTTGCTAAGTCATGTCTCTTAAAGGCCTTTAGGTTGCTAAATAAACAAGAATAAACCGATTACATGTTAAGGTTGCCTAATCATGCAAACTAGTTTATCACAAATCAATCAATCGATTATAGTATGAAAGCGTATGGATCTTCGATCAAACATGCATAATAAACATCAATAATTATCAACTAACACAAATACACAATCAATCTTAGGGATTATAACATCTAAGCAAACACTAAATGAATTAACCAAACATACTTAATAGAGAATATAAATCATAATCAACAAAAGAAATTGAAGACATGAATTAAGATTGAAGTGATACTTAAACCATTACAAGATGTTTATGGATTGAATTAGACTCTCTAAGTTGCTGGAAAAACACCTACCCAAACCCTAGAATCGGACTTAGGGTTTGGGGCTTCATAAAAAGGAAGTTATGAGGCTATATTTATAGGAGAACCCTAGGTCGGCAATCCCCGCGCCTTCGCCAAAAACCCTAAGGCCGTCGCAGCGTCATTTTTTGCGTAGTCATAGATTTTCACGCTGCGATCATGTGAGCTAATCGTTAAAATCCGAGTTCCAATAAAGGAGTTATGACCAAAACAATATCTAGTACTTCGCTCGCAAGTGAAATGATCTTCTCATCTCGTGACACAAAATCTTCTAGGGTTTCTTTAGGTCAGCCACGTTTTGACGCCGTCACCAATTCTCTGACGTCGTCACTTCAAACGTCCTGACGCAGTCGCTTGAAACTCGCGACGCCGTCTCCAGCCACTGTTTGCACAACTTGTTCAAGGATTTGGTGTAGAGTCATAGTCTTGTCCGTTTCTTCTCCAAATGAGACCAAGTCACATGTATTTCCTCCAAATGCCATTCAAATGCTAAAACCCAGAAAACAAACGATTAAGCATGTAATCTGGGCATATTTGCATGATTTAGGGGGTTAAATGACCCCAAAATAGTGTATAAAATGACACCTCATCAAATACCCCTACACTTGGGATTTGCTTGTCCTCAAGCAAATGGGTTTTTCTACCTAGACAATAGCAGTATTAGGGTCATTTAACCTACTCTTTAAAAGCATTTTACAACACAACCTTCTAGACCTTGTAATTAAAAGCATGGAAAGTATATACTAGCACCTCACATAAGTGTTTGGGATTCTCTCTTTCTCTCGGTTGTATAATAAATTATAACATAATAGGGAAATGGAAAATCAACACTCATTACCTGTCGTAGCATATAAATTACCATAGGCTTGGTAAAGGATCAAACCTCAACCGCTAGGCACAAACATTATTCATTACTATCCAAAAGGTCTTTTAAAGGGTTGTGAGGTGTAGGTGTAAGATAACATTGATGGAAATGGAAACGGATGGCATACATTTATGTGGTGACTATGGGTGAATTTAGAGTGGAAGGGTTAGCTAATTATTTATAAGAATACACGTTGGTTTGGTTGCTAAGCCAAAGACTCAGTCAAAATATACAAACTCTACAAAACTTTACACCAATCTCTTTCTTTTTCTTTTCTTAACTCTGATATAAACATAAGCAAATGGCAGCCCGCACATTTTTTTCACTCTTTTTTTTATATACATTTTTTTCGTACAATTTTGCCCTGGCATTGCATAAACATATAATACATCATGGGGGTTTATAGATGCACCTCTACACTGGAACTTTTACATACTTGATTATTTACAATCTAACTAATGACCTGAATTAAGTTGGATCAAAATAACATGGAGCTTATTGAGCTCTATTGGGGGTAATAAATTACTTCTTCCCTAAGTCTTCATAAGATGAATACTACCATGAATCCCAATCGTCCCAAAACAGTATTTACAAGATAAGGGACTTAGCAACCGTGTACTCAATAATTAACTTGGGTTAAAACAATAATTACTAAAGTAAGTACATACAAGGTAGGCTAAGGCGATTTGAGTGTAACCGATTGGTTTTTAAGGGTGACAATGCTCTTCATTAATATACTAGCTTAACCAAAAAATTACAGAACCGTAAAAAGGAGTAGGCTCGGAGGGTTGTACTAGGGATCTGCACAAAAAATGATGCATGGCAAAGGTGGTGGGATAGTTATGAGACATGTAGACCATAATAAACAATTTACAAGTTTAAAACATGGTTTAATCAATGTCTCTCTTATCTAGGCAATCTATACAACTATGCGTCTCGGTATAGCATACACAAAAACTAGTTTAGAATTTAAATAAGACTACCGGTACACTATATAATTTTAATTCGATACAATGCACCAGGAACAGCGACAAAGATCACACGTATACATTCCGTAACGACGAAATAGACACATATGCTGCTCACTCCTTAAACTCAGAAAGCTAAAGGTAATAACTATCTTGGGTATCAAAATGGATACCCGAATTCCCTATAGATCTAAAGGCGAACCCTCACATTTTTGGGGTGGAACTCTAAGGTTTTTGTGCTAAGTCATATAAATCTCCTATTCAATGAGACGCTATTAATACTCGTTTTTTCGTCGGTGATTTGTTAAAATAAAAAAAAAAATTGGTCAAAATTTACCATTTTATGCTAATTATTCGGATATATTCCCCATCATTTAAGGACAAGGCAAATAAAGAATAGTTTCTAAGGCTTTATTTCTCCCTACACTTTAAGTTGAACATTGTCCCCAAAGTTCATAAAAGTACCCGTAAAACAAATAAAGGGAAAAGAAAACAAGTAAAAGAAACTAGTTACTCCCTTGTTTTGCTCATAATGGAGAAGTAACATGCGATAACTGGTTAAATCGTCTCCATGAATCCTCCAATGAAACTTCCTAAGAACTTCCAAGCTTCTTCTTATCAAATATAACCTGTAATCAAAGACAAAGACAAACTACACCAAGCATAAAATCCACGGTGAAATGAAAATACAACCACATTAACTACGTTTAGACACTATGAAGTAAATAAAGGATAGGATGAATGTGGGATAATTTAATTGTGGTTTTTTTTGCATGATATTTAGGAAAATTACAAATTCCAAAAATTAAACAAATTAATTTCTCAAATTAATTAAAAAATAGCATTTTCTTGTAGCAGACCCTTGCGACGCCATCAATTAATCCTGACGCCGTCTCCAGGGTCTGTAAAGAAAATTTTTTTTTTCTTTCTCAGAAAATCCTGCACCCAATTTCCCATAAGTAATTCCTGCAAAATTACTACAAAAACCACAAAAATAGATAACATAATCATAGGACTATAAACAAACACACAAGACACACAAGACACTCCTAAAATGCAAGAAATAAAGATTAGGTTTGCCTCCCAAAAAACACGTGTTTTTTGTTCGAGATCACGAGCCCTGAACTCTACGCTATTTGACGCGTGTAACGTGGATTCCCCTACACTTAAAGGTTTACGTGTGGGCTGATAGTGGTGATACACACCATTTTCGATAGAAGTATGCCACGTGGGGTGCAGTTGGTATATAATGGTGCAAGGGTTTAACCTACCTTCATCCTAATAATACCCCGGACTATACGGGTAGATGTTGGGTCTGTTTTCCTCTGTTTGTCTCCTGGGGGGAATTTACTCTAGGGTGAAAGATTTGGGTAAAAGTTAGGCTCTGGTCATTACTATTGGGAATTGTCCCTAAACAAAGAAAAGAGTCATAACAACAAGTATTCAAGCTAAGTCCTTTAGTTTCATTGTTTCTAAATGTTCTACCTCCATCGGGATTTCCTATATCTCATATCAACTTCTTTCCAGGTGAGTCACGGCGTTATGTATATCTCAAAATGATTCGGAGGACTTGTGGGGTACATTGTGAGCTGATTTTCGCCTATCTACTATCGTATTTAGATCACCTATAGGCTCATCATGTGTATCTAACCATGACATGCACATAGGTACCTTAACCATAACCATCTCACATTCTAAATCCTCTTTATATGTTTTCTTAGGTTGTGATTTAGGCAATTCAATCATATCATCTAACTCATAGGTCATTGCTAGGCAGCTCTTCTCAAAAATTTGATGCATTTGGTCACTTTTCCTAAGGGCCTCACTAACAAAAGTTGATCTTAAACACGAAGGTTGTTCATACGAATCCATCCTATGTAAAGGCTCATATGTTTCATTAATTTTACTAGGTGAGGTATTTTGTAAGTTTGGGTTATGCACTTCATCATTCATCATCCTATATTTTTCTTCAATATACTCTAAGTCGCTTTGAAAGTCCTTAGGAAAATTGGTTTGATAATATTCTATGAAGCACCCTAATAGCTCTTTTGTCTATTCACCCACCATGATGAAGAATGAAAAGTTGGTGAAAGGTTTACGAACAAAAACACAAAGAAAACATAGACTAAAAGAAAGCTACAAAATAAAAAAAATCTCACCTGATAGGAATCTAGTGAGTAGACCTAAGCTAAATAGACTCCGAAACCTAGACTATTCCCCGGCAGCGGCGCCAAAAACTTGATGCGGATTTTTGCAAAACCACAAAAGTTTTACAATCCTCCTAGGCAGTGAACCTAACCGTTGTAGTGTAGTATAGGTAAGTTTGAGGGATTGATCGTTCTCTAGAGGAATAGTGAGGTAGGTTCGAAGTGTATGTTGCCTAAATCTAAAGGTTGGGGGATGATTCTTTTTGGTCTTTTATTGGTTTAATTGAAAGCAAGTAAAATCAATATGTTTGAGAGAGGTTTTGATTAAGCTAATAACTACTCCTAATTATAACTAAACTAAGCTAGGAACAATGATATAGAGAAGCGTATTTACTTAGATGAAATTCTCCCTAATCTTGAATATGTACTATGCTTAACTAGTTAGATGAATTATTGATGGGGGTTTATGACTAATATGGCTCGGTTAAGCGTTCATATCCCCTCGCCCTTCTACACCTATGGCCAATGTATATGAGGTTGCTCAATTGGATATGAACACAATCATAAAGCATTAAGATTTCCACTATCATGCATAATTTGACCTTAGGTTGCCAAGTATCACTAATTAGCCTAGAGGTTGCTCTTTTGACTAACTAATAAACACTTACGCACAAATCGCCAATAACTTGTTCATTCTTAGGTTGCTAAGTCATGTCTCTTAAAGGCCTTTAGGCTGCTAAATGACCAAAAATAAACCGATTACACGTTAAGGTTGCCTAATCATGCAAACTAGTTTATCACAAATCAATCAATTGATTATAGTATGAAAGCGTATGGATCTTCGATCAAACATGCATAATAAACATCAATAATCATCAACTAACACAAATACACAATCAATCTTAGGGATTATAACATCTAAGCAAACACTAGATGAATTAACCAAGCATACTTAATAGAGAATAGAAATCATAATCAAAAAAAGGAATTGAAGACATGAATTAAGATAGAAGTGATACTCAAACCATTACAAGATGTTTGTAGATTGAATTATACTCTCTAAGTTGCTGGAAAAACACCTACCCAAACCCTAGAATCAGACTTAGGGTTTGATAAAAACGAAGTTATGAGACTATATTTATAGGAGAACCCTAGGTCGGCAATCCCGACGCCGTCGCTAAAAACCCCGACGCCGTCCTAGGCTTTCATTTTTCGCGTTGTTGCAGATTCTCGCTAGAGATCGTAGTGAGCTGCTTGAATCGTCGAAAATCCGAGTTTGTATGTGGATTTAGGACCCAAAACAATAGTTGGTACTTCGCTAGCAAGTGAAATGTTCGTACTCATTCTTGTGAACATAAATCTGGAAGGGCCGTTTTGTCTTTTGGTCGGGCCACGTTTTTGACGCCTTCAACAGATCTCTAAAAGCCGTCTCATCTAAACGTCCCTCGATGCCGTCGCTTGAAACTGCGTGTCGCTGTTCTCCTCGCCACTGTTTGCAGAACCTTCTTTTCAATGGATTTGGTGTAAGATTCGTTGTTGATTTCTTAGTCTGTAAGTTTCTTCTACAAAATGAGCCCAAGTCAAGGTATTTTCTCCAAATGCATCAAGTGCTACTAAACCCTAAAAAACAAACGATTAAGCACGTAATCTGAGCATATTTGCATGATTTAGGGGGTTAGATGACCCCGAAATAGTGTATAAAATGACACCTCATCAACCACCACCATCGTTCAACTTTGATCAAGATTTTGGAAGCTCAAGTATATTCGGGGTTAGATTTGATAGTTAGTTTGGGTATCTAGAACACTATTTGAGGTGTTCTTTAGTCTTGATCATCTTCTAAATCCTTCGTTCGTGTAAGTTCATCTTTTGTTTATAAAACTTGTACTTCTTTGATCTTTGCAACGTTTAGAAGCTAGTTGAACAAACTGTATGTTAAAAATCAAAGCTTTCAAAAATTACATAAATCCCAAAAGGGTTTATGTGTGGTTCGAAAATTGTAAGAAAGAAAGAAAGGAAATATTAGTTGTGTTGTCGTGGTGAAACTTTTATAAAGAAATGATTTTTCTAAAACTTATTGCTTATTTTAGCTTATTAATAAGATCGAAAGAGCTTATTTATGTGCTTATATGCGTCAAACATAAAGGCGAACCATAAAGGTTTGAACTTTATGCTTATTTTTATTTATCTTATTTTTCTAAATTTATTTTCATAGCTTATTTGACAACTTATATGGTTTTGAGCGTAACGGGGTTAATAAATAAGTCCAAAAAGTGCTAGTTTGGTTTGTGTGGGTCTCGGCCTAAAACCAAGCCCAAACCGTGGGCTATAAGCCACGGCTTGGCTTATTTGGTGGCTTATTTGTGTAGCTTATTGGTTAAGCTAAAAGCTTATTTATTTATTTATTTACTTATTAGATTGATTTTGGACTTGTAGTAATCTATATATTTCGTTTAGGCATATTGGGCCTAAAAGCCCAATAAGGGTCCATTAAGGTTTTTGGCTTATTTTATAAGGGGATATATTAGCGTAATGTGTTGGCGATTTGTGAAATGGGTTTTTCAAAGTGTTTTGGATAAAAGTCGATGACTTTGGAAAACTAATATATCTACAGACCCCCCCCACCCCCCCCCCCCCACCCGCCCCCCCCCCCCCCCCCCCCCCCCCACCCCCCACCCCCCCCCCCCCCCCCCCTTCCCCCCTCCTACCCCCCCCTCCACCCCACCCCCCCCCCCCCCCCCCCACCCCCCCACACCACCCCCCCCTCGAAATTTTATAAAATTTCTATACTTAGAATTATTTTAAAAACTTATTTTTATAAATCTCGACTAAAAGACTAAAACTTATTATTTTTGTACATAATAAATAATATTCACATTTAGGTTGATTAAATAAATTAAAATACATATTTATATAAACATTTCAAATTTTCTTAATATCAACAAAAAGACAAAATAATAGATATTATTATTTTAATACCGATAAAGACGATAAATTATATTTTTATAATTTTATAAATATTAAAACATCCTAGTCGATTACGTAAATAAAAAAGTACAAACATGTAGAATTGTAAATGTCCTAAGCTATTATTGGGGTTACCGGTGTATACTGCTGAAAATTTATTTATTTCGGTCTATATTTATATTATACTATTTATTTTATTAAACATTATAATTTCGTTTTGACAGAGTCAAAAACAATACGGTCTACCAACTACGACTACCACACAACCAACGATACTAAAGCATTTTCGTAATAATCGTACAACTACTTTCTAAATCCTTAAGTGTTTTCGTAATTCACGTCGTACTTATTCTAAACCCGACCGTCTATTCTTTAGGTCGTGACTATGTACCGTCGTCTTTTACCGTGAGATCGTTCTGATAGCCTTTTCACTACTTCATTTCACCAATCAAGGTGAGTTCGTTACCCCATGTTTTACCGTTTTACATTACTATTTTTGGGGTGAAAGCATTGCTTGTTTTTAAACCTTGGACATAATTTTTGCTTGAATACTTTGCTTGTTTACGTGTTGCCTAAGTAGCGATAACCCACTTTGCCCCACAATCATGAACCTTAGTTACCTTGTGTAGGCACGAGTGTTATAAATAGATCTATTTAGGATTGACATCCCCGTTCGGGTAAGTAACGCTTACTAGTTTGAGAGACGAACTAACGAACGTATACCATGTCGGAATGCGGATGTTTCGGGTTGAATATCTACCAGGGCACTTAATATTCTTACTATGTCTGAAATTGATTGGCATACAAACTGTCGTAGCCTCGGTATGAGCTTAGAGCATTGTAAATATACTTTTGTGATTGTTGTATGTGTTACACTGATCATGCGTTTTAAATTATTGTGTTCCATACTTATGATATAACTAAACCTGGGAATTCACCAACTTTATGTTGACAGTTTTAAGCATGCTTTCAGGTTCTTGATTCGGATTCTTATTTGAACTACTCTGTGGTATCTTCCTGCTGTCTTACTGCACTTTTCAAGAATGTCTAATTATCATACTCATTGTCATTTTAAATGTTTTAGGCTTCCGCTATCATGTACTTACGTTTCCGCAAACCTTTTTATTATGCTATGAATTGATGTAAGACTTATTTATATTTCAATTCAATGTAATGAGTATGAATGTCTTTTTAAAATGCCCTTTAGAGGTTGTTCTCTTGATTTTATGTGATGTATATTATGACGTCACGCCCTCGGACACGTATTCCGTCTAGACCCCGTCTGGGGGGTGACAAGTGGCGCCACACACCCTGACATCTCTTGTGTCTAATAAAGCTAAAATATTACTTATTACCTTATCAAATATCTTTTGTGTCAGTCGATGCATGGATGGTTATCCCTGTGATACACCACTCTTCTCACCCCACTCAATAAAACTCAACGTCCTTATTGAGTGACGCCACACACCTTGACATCCGACCAAGGGTTGCTCTAATACCACTTCTAACATTGCGCCTACTCATACAACAATATTGTCCGCTTTTCCCACATTTTCACGGCTTTGCTTCTATTGCCCTTATGTGAACACTTCCTGGCAGGTCACCCAAACCAGTTTTACTTTCACATGAGCACACTTAACTGCCTGATCTGAGAACTCCACCCGTAGTAGACTACAAAACCCATTGTGTCTGGTTAAGGACAAGATATTACTTATGTCCCTAGCTAGACACGATGCGTTTTATGGTCTACTGTCGGTAAGGTTCTTAGGAAGTGTGTAGTTAAGCGTGCTCATATAAAAGCAGTACTGGTTTGCGTAACCTGTCGGGAAGTATCACATGAGGGCTACAAAACTACAGCACCGAGCCAGCAAGCAAAACAAACAATATGAACACATTAAGTATGCGAGATGTTACAATCACGATTGTTAGATTTCACATGAATGGTTTTAACCGCAAGTGGTGCATATTATCAAACACAACCAGCAAAGAACAAGAAGAGAGTATACAAAATGGATCATTGATCCGATCCAAAATACGAGTCAATTTAATCAATGAGAAATCCAAGAAAAACAAATGATCTCATATGACTATATTACTTAATATACTTAAATGATCGAGATATGTCAACGAGCTTAACCTTATAAACATTAGGGGCAATCGTTTGTGAGTCAATAACGTCAAGTAAGTTTTACGCTTCATAGGCGGACATCGAATTACTTTTTGTGTTCAAAATTTTTTTGTGTTATTTGTACAACTATGGTTAATTTTTATCATTTGTATTGTACTCATATGCTACTAACTCATGTCAATGTACTTGCTACCATGTTGTGCCAATCAATATGACGATTTCTGAGTATACATATCAGGAAGTAATTTCTAGATTTACATCACTATATAAAAACTCTAATAACATTCCATCATTCAGATATCATATTACATTAAATTCAAATTATAGTCTTAAAACAATAGTAGTATACAACATAGCACTAACATTACTATGACGCATGATATATAACATATCGATAATGATTACGTACAACGATAATCTTAGTATTTTTCGTATAAGGACAAAACAATAGAAACTAAAACCTGATATCCAAAATCGTACTTAGTTTAAGGTCATCCTAATTATTTCCAATAATCCATGGAATAGTTCTTGGTGTGGGTCTTATCTAACATCCTATCGTACCAAACATTGAATTTTTCTTGTTGTATTTGCAAGTAGATCTTTAATCTTTAAAATAATTTAATTATATGGATGGAGATGAGGTGCTTGTGCAATTGATTTTGGTGAGTTCTCCTAAAAGGTTTTCCAGTTTGCGTGTGTTTGCATTCTAGGATCATAACTTTCTAACGTCGCCAAAAACATGTAACGTGTGATAGCCAACTAAAAATAATAATATATTCAAGATGAGATGAGTAGTAAGAAATTTTCCGTGACAAATTGAATCCCATGGAGCCTAAGCTAACATAACTTTCTAACCTCACCGAAAACACAAAACTTGCAATTATTATAACTTACGTCAAAAAGTTGTCCCAACCACCCTACTTACTAACAACATCCTACACAATCTTCAAAACAAATCAGCATTATACCTTAAAAAACTTGGTACTCCGCAACGAAGACGAATTCAGAGGCGGCTTCGTAGTCAAATTATTTCCAGCTTACGCGACCATCTTCTTCGGTTACTGTATCCAACATGAACACATAATTTTCAAAACAGTAAAAGTATGATTTTATTGCGATATCCGTAAGATCAATCTCAATTAATTTAGCTAATTAAGTATGTGGAAAACTAGAAGGGGGTTGAATAGTTTTACCGCTTTTTAATTTAACGTTTATGTATGTTTGTAAAACTTAGATTTAACTTTTTGTGAATTCAATGCTTGCACAATATGAACAATATAAGTATATTAAATGATAAAGTAAGACAAGAGATAAGAGTAAGAACAATCAAACCACAACACGAGGATTTATAGTGGTTCGGTAACGAAAACGAAACACCTCTTCGCCATACTCACTACTCGCTGTCACCCAATCTCGAGACGTTTATCTTCACTATGTCAACAAGCTCCATTTATAGCGGAGGAATAATCGTACCAGATACCATTGCTTTACACGGATTTTTGCACACAAAACTAAAAATGTCGAGTTCTAATCTTAGCTAGAACCAATCTATCACAACACAACTTCATGACTTGTTCACTCCTTCACAACTTCACAACATCACACCTTCTTCACAACTTCACAACTTCTTCACAACTTCACACCTTCTTCACAACTTCACAACTTCTTCACAACTTCAAGACTTTACTTTACTACACTACTTATATCACAAACTATCTTAACAACTACGTGTTAAAATCACCACGATTTATATAACTATACTTGCAAAGATCGTCTAGATCTAGCTACTACACACAAACTTACAAGATTATACATTGATTTACAAATATGTGAATATGAATGCAACAAGTTTTCTATGAACACTATGGTGCTAATATTGTTCCCTTGTTGATGGAAGGATTCTTCTTTGCACTTGAGGAATTGTGCCTCTGGCTTCACTTGGAACAAAGCTTTATGATTAAATGATCAAAGGATTTAGAGAGATGTATGGGCTGTTTTAGAACAGAAAGAATGAGTGCAAAAGGTGAGAAAAATGTTAGGGACTACGTAAGTATTTATAGGACAAAGCTGGAGGAGCTGGGGTATATGGCCGGTCTCCTTAAAATGGGTTAAAATTGTCGGAACCTCTTATTAGATTAAGGGGCCAGCCCATGTATTTTAGGGGGCGCCATTTTCAGACGCCTCATCCTTTTTGTCCTATTTAAGGGGGAGGTGTTTGATGGACTTTTTTTAGTCGTTTTTAGGTTCGAAAATTTGAAATTCAAAAGGTTTATTTTGATTAAAACATTTACTTTTAAATGTTGAGAAAATGGTTTTGTGTTGTTTTTTTAAAATGTTTACAATATTTTATAAAAGTTTGAGGTTGAATAAAAATTTCCCTTTGATCATTAAATTGCATTTAAAATTCTATTTATTCACACTTTAAGTGTTTTGTTACAATGTTGACAATGGAGTATTTATCCTAATTACTTGTTTAAGTTTAATTTTAGTTAAACGTTTTTATCGTTTAATTTTACATTGAACGTTTTTATATTTTGTGATTATCAAAACGTAAGGATGCGAAAAATATTAATAATATTTTTAGGCATTATTTCTATCAACAATCTCCCCTTTTTGATGATTACAAAATTTAAACTCATTAAATGTAGAATTATTTTTAAACAAGTATTTAGTGAGTTTTATGTCATTTCTCCCCCTTTTTGTAAAATCAAAAAGGCATCATCGAGAATTGCAAGTAAAAACGACTGAATAAAAGCTCCCCCTTGATGTGTGCTCCCCCTCGTTCGAGGGCACCAAGGAATCGAGCTATGGTTTTCTTGGCTACAAAAAATGAGTTA
The DNA here is from genome assembly GCA_026074375.1 of Tanacetum coccineum. Lineage (NCBI taxonomy): Eukaryota > Viridiplantae > Streptophyta > Magnoliopsida > Asterales > Asteraceae > Tanacetum > Tanacetum coccineum. Next base: position 42,955 of record BQNB010017090.1, on the reverse strand, counting down.
GAACAACGCAAATATTTCTAACATGTAGCAAGGAAGAAAAATATGGCATACAACCAACAATGATCATTCATTAAAACTAAAATAGTGTGTAAAACACACTCATGTATACATAAGGAAAATAACATGCTAACATACATGAGATTTAAACTACAAAAAGTCCTATAACTAGTAAAGCTCCATTGGTCTTGCTTGCAAAATGGTAGATGATCAATTATTTGAGAGACTAAACATAGAGTATGTTTAGTATGTGGAGGATGGTGGTGGTGGTGGGATGATGATTGGTAGTTGTGAGAGCATATGTTCAATATATGAAAACATGTATTGATGTTCATCTCTTAACCCAAAAATAAGGGTTCGGTTGTGGATACAACAAAGGCAAGAGTCACCATGTGCTTCAAGTAAATTCCAAAGAATAGGATGCCCAATGATAGGTGGTGAAGGTGATGGAGTATCAAATTGGACATCAAGTGGGGTAATTAGGGAAAGGGTGAGAGTGATGTCCATTGATGCATTTTCTTGAGTTGGAGGTGGTGGAGAAACTCTTGGAGGAGGAGATGTTGGTGGGTTTAAGTAACCATTTGGTAAAAGTGATGTTGATGAGGTTGGTGATTTGGGTATGTAATCAATTGAAGATGAAGAAGTGTCTTTGGTTGATGGTATTTTGGAGGGTGTATTAGGAGCACTAGGTGATTAAATTTGAAGTTTAGGTAATGGAGGTTCTGTGTTATCTTGGGTTAAATCCACAAAAAATTATTTTGGTGGAATGATGTTGATTTTTGGTCTTTTGGAGACTTTGGAAATAGAGGCTCTAGTGGAGGCCATGGAGGTTTATGGTGGTTGATGATGAATGAGGGAGATGGTGAATTGATGATATGCATTTGGATGGAATTTATTAGAAGAGATTTGTTTGAAAATGGAATGAATTTGAATAAGTTTAGGGTATTCTAAATTTTGTTTGAGCATTCTGGGCAAATATAGCTGATACTAGGTAAAAAAGGGCAAAAAGCAGAAAAATTTACTATTTTACCCGTGAAATGCTATGGGCGGTCCCCTTAAAGATAAGGGGGGCGCCCGTTATGAATTAAGGGGGCCGCCCTCTGCTGAAAATCATTTTTGACAGAAAAAAATTTTCTCAGAATTTTCAAGAGAGTGTTTTTGTTTTGGTGGTTTATTTGCAGCAAGTCCTATTGAGTTTTCTGGAACACTTCTAATAACATGTAATAAACACATTAAAGCATGGAACCAAAATAACATAATTAGGAGATTAAACTAAATAATCAAAAGTTCATAACATCCAAGCAAGCAAGCATCTAAAAATAATAAACATCCATGTCTTTCCGAGAAGATTGGATAATCATCACATAAGAAAATTAGAACAAACACATCAAAAAGTAAAATGTTGTCTTAAACTACAATTAGCTAACAAGCGTTTCTGCTTGGAAACATTGGTGTTTATTGATTTTTAAATATTAGGGTTTTCTTAAAACCCTCATTCCAAACAAGCAGTTTCATGGTCGATATGTTCTGGAGTTTGTTAATATCTGGAAGCAAAAGAAGTACTCACGTGTGAATACCTATGCCAAATGTAATATGCTGATTGATGGAGAAGGAAGTTAATTCCTTCTATTCTCTTTTCAGCCGACAAAAGTTATAAGAATGAAAGAAAGCACTGTTCGAGTACTTGAAGGTACTGCTCGAAGGTACTGTTCGAAGGTACTTCTCATTCATTATTCAAGGTACTTCTCTCTATATTAAATAAGTACTGCTCGTTGAAAGATCAAAAGTACCATGCTGAAAGATCATAGTACCCCCGCTGCTGATTTGTGAAAGTACCGCTAAGTGTTATCCGATATCTCTGAACAGACTGCTAGCTTTGTCAGATAACAGGTAATAACATTGATTTTATTGTTCATGGATGATAAACGATATTAACAAAGAAGAATTTTTGGGTTATTCGAATCACACACACAAGAATAAGTTTTTGTTTTTATGGAACAGGGCTGTTTCCAACACACACACAAGAAGGTTTTTGGATCTTGAATGCTTCATTTAAAGGGAAGATAATTAATTGATTTATGGCTCGTTTTTGGAGATTATTTGAAGAGGTGATTATGAAGATGATTGATTATTACTTATTTGATATTGTAGTTGAGTTTCACAGATGCGTGTTCTTATCATACCTTTTAGCAGGAGGTAACTTGTTTGTGCTTAAAAGGTGTGATGAAGACTTGTCAAAATCTAGCAAAGGTGTGTGATCTAACTTATGGTGCTTAATGCTCACATTTGCTATCACTTTAAGGAGTTACATTATAGTGCTCAGTGTCTCATATAGTTAAGGATTTTGTCAAGAGTTTGTGATCTACTTATATTTTGGTCTTGGTATGAGTTCGACGTCACGTGGATAGTGCAAGACATAAGACACAAGTTTGGGAGATTCTACTTCTTCATCAAATTCGTTATACTCTATTTTCTTCATCAGAGATCACTACATAGAGCCTACAGAGTTTGAGATTCAAGAGATGGTAAACATATGGGTTTCAGGGGAAGCTTATTGATTAAATGTTTAATCCATTATAACATGCACCACTTGAGGGGAATTAATTCCATAACTACTGCTGATCTTTACTTACTACTTACTACTACTGCAAAGTTTATTTTCTATTGCCAAAGTCAATTTTTACGTATTATGGCTCCATGGAGGTATTTTGAGTATTGGAAGGCTGGATTAGTAGTTGTGGTATATGGTTTGTAGCTGTTATGATCCAAGTTGCATTATCTACTGAAGACCCCTATTGGATGATTACAAAATGGGAAAAGAATACAGGTTTATTTGATTTGCAGCTTAATTATGTGTGGAGAGACATGAATATAAGTTAAGGGTAAGCTATCTACAAAGGGAAGATTTGTTCATTCCAGGGAGAGATACATCTCAACTTCCAGGGAAGCTTTGGCTTTATAATGAAGTACTTACAACGACGTTGTTGATTTGTCTATCATCAAATAGGGTAAGATGGTATGGAACTTGATTTGATGAACAAAATAAAATATAAGAATGAAACAAAAGACTAAAATCTGTAAACTAAGTAATTCTACAAAATGGAATATTTTGAGGATTAAAATGAAGATTTTGGTCAAAGATTACAAGATAAAAGACTAGGTAAAGTTATTTAATGTTATTTAATGTGATTTAATATGATTTAAATAGTTTCCTTATCTATTGATTTACTTCCTTTGTAAGCCATGATCTCTCCCTATATAAAGAGATCATAGGCGTGTAGTTTTATCCATCCATAGAAACATCGACTGATGAGAGTCGAATAGTAAAGGGGGGTGTGTGTGTGTACACCATAGTTAGTTAGTTAGTTAGTTAGTACACCATAGTAGTTGGTGTAGCCCCAAGTTATAGTTGGGGTAATAGGGAAACGTTCAATGAAGAAAACCTTGTTTGATAATATTGCTTTCTTATTATTCCGCTGTGCATTCAATATTATCTGTAAAACTAATCCTAGTTGAGCTTAAATCGGTTTTAACAAAACTCTTGGAGGAGGAGATGTTGATGGGTTCAAGTAACCATTTGGTGAGGGTGATGTTGATGATGTTGGTGATTTGGGTATGTAATCAATTGAAGATGAAGAAATGTCTTTGGTTGATGGTGTTTCGGAGGGTGCATTAGGAGACACTAGTGATGAATTTGGAAGTGTTGGGTGAATCGAGTTTTTTGTGTCATTTTGGTTAAATCCCAAACAATTGTTTTTGTGAAATGATTAGATTTTTGGTCTCTTGGAGAGCCTTGGAAATGGAAGCTCTAGTAGAGGCTCATAGAATAAGAGTATGAGGGTTGTGAATTGATGAGTGAAGGAGATGGTGAATTGGTGTTATGCATATGGAGGGAATTTATAAGAAGAGATTTGTTTGAAAATGGAATGAATTTGGATAAGTTTAGGGGATTCCAAATGTTGTTCAAGCATTCTGGGTAAAGATAGCTAATACTAGGTAAAAGAAGGCAAAAAGCAGTAAAAATAATGTTTTACCCATGAAGGGCTAAGGGCGGTCCCCTTAAAATTAAGGGGGCCGCCCACTGGTGGTTCCATTTTTCATAGAAAAACGAATTTTTCTTAGAATTTTTGTGAGGGTGTTTTTGTTTTGGTGGTTAATTTGCAGCAAGCCCTATAGAGTTTCATAAGCACATTTAGGCAAATAAAAAACACATTGAATCATGGAACCAAAATGGCATAACTAGTTAATTTAGAAAAATAACCAAAGGTTCAAGTTATTATAGCAAGCAAGTTCCTAAAAACATACAACCCATAAGTCTTTCCGAATACATCGGATCATTACCACATAAGTGAATAACATACACATAATAAAGTTAAATTGTCTTAAACTACATTAATCCATCTAGTTCACTCAATACTCTATGTCTTCATTTTCTTTCTTCTTGCTAAACACTCCTTTTAGTGCCTTTTCTAAATGACTTGAAACCTCCGCGCATTCCTTAAGCATTTCTTGCTTTGGTTGAGCAAGGTAGTTTTGTCGTTCAAAGAGAGTTCATCCATCATTTGTAAGAAGGGGAAGGCATTTGTAGTTTTGTGTAGTTGAGTGGCTCAAGAAAGATAATGATAGGTAGTGAGGTAGATAGAGTGCAAGCATGAACTTTTCGACATCAACACATCATCATCATGTGATGAAGATGATGCCATTGATGGTGATAAAGAATGAAGATGAGACGGAATGGCGAGCTTTGCCACGATCACTTCGAGGTCTTCGAGTTTGTTTAAGAGCAAGAGAAGAGACCATAGACTCGATCAACAATGTCATAAAATTGCCATAGTCATAATGAGGATATACTTCCATGAATTTACGAAAAAGACGAGTCAAGAACATACCGTATGGAAGATTAGCGATTTGATTAGCTCTAGCATATTCGATTCATTTGACAAAGAAGTAAGCAAGATTGTATTGTTCCTCAGCAACAACACAATACAACATGTGAGCAAGACAAGCGGGGAGATGGTCCGAAGTCCTCCTAGTCCAAACACATTCGCAACTGAATGAGTTCTTTCCAATGCTTCATGACGGGCTTTAGTTCCTTAGTGAAGGATTGATTTGAGTGAGGGTGACATGTTGAACTTTTAATGGTAACGGTCTATCTACCATGACACATTCCAATTCAAGAAGTCGACGAATATCGTCGGGAGTTGGAAGGTCGGTGAAATATGGTCCCTCAGTTTCTTGAGAATACTGAAGAGATCCAAGGTCCCAGTCGTTGGTGAACACGGCTTGACCGTTGTAAGGAATTTTGAAGATTTGAACCGCATTTGAGTCAATAGTGAGAGTTATGAATTCCATGTATGAACAAAAGAGAAGACAAGATAGCCATATTCATCAGATTGAACCGTGAACTTGACTATGAAGAAATCAAGAAATAAATCTTAGAACAATCGGTCGTTGATTTTATAGAGACAATCAAAGCGAATGTTTTTGTGAAGAGACCTCGATGTAGTTGAATTTGTAGTAGGCTTGAAACAACAACACTACTTCGTTGAATGGTTGCATTTTCAATGGATTTTGTAGAATTTAGCAATTGTGGGGGGAAATGCCAGTGATTTTGGAATTACTTTTTGGGATGTAGGATTTGCGTGAGGGATATACGGTGGACAGTGGCTCTGGCATTTTGAAATCACCTAAACAAGTTTATCAACAACATAATGTTAAAGAAATTTTATCCTAAATATATAATAATTTTAGTATAATGACAAATGTGGGACAAGGATTACTTCGACCAAGAACTTAAGAAGTGATCCGTATGTTCCTAAATTTATTTGTGACTTAATCTACAATGTCGAAGAATATATATTGTTATATATTTCAACACCAAGATCATGAACCAAACACTCCCTTATTAATATAGGAAATAGATTAAGTGCTTGTTTAAAAACTATATTCAAGTAAATATCTAGGTGATGAGTATACGGTTTATTATTTTTAACCTTACAAAATGTTAAGTTAGTTGTTTGTTTTTATTCAAAAATCATGTTCATAAAAGGGTATGCCAAACGCCCACTAATATTTATAACAATGGTAATGTTGCTTAATTACACATACCGTTTTGCCTTTAACACGAGCTAAAAAACCTAAAATATCGACCTTAAAATGGCCAAAATAAACGCTTGTTTTGCTAATTGTATTATGCAGGAACGGATGACTAAGAAAAGGACGAAAAACAAAAGCCAAACGACAAAACCGGACTCGGAATGGAAAAGACTGTGATAGACAAAGCCAAATCGAAGCCGAAAAGCCATCAGATTCAAAAGTCCAACAGAAAAGTCAACTGGTCAAAGTCAAAGTCCACCCAAGTCAACCCGACCACTCCAAAAAGATCATCAAATCAAGAAATATAATTTTAAGGGTTTGAAATTGCCAAACCCTAAACTTATATTAATAAGATAAAGAGAAAATGAAAAACAAGGTGCCAAAATTGGGCCATTTTGGCAAAGCTATACCACAAGGGCCATAGCTGCCAAATCCCTCAACTTTGTACACATAAGGACTTGTTTTTGCAAAGAGCTATATAACACTTGGGGACTGTTTTTGCCATAGTCACCCAAAAAGTTATTATAACCACAAGGACGAATTGTGGCAAACACCAAAGACAGACCTTCAGGCCGCAATTTTGCAACCTCCACAAAACCACACTTCTGTCACTCTCCTTTCATACAACTTACTTTCCCCGCCATTTTTGATTCTTCCCCAAACAACTCAAACTAGTTCAACAAACCCTCTTTACCCTGCAACCCAAAACCACCCAATGGGTCAAACCTTTCTCCCCCCTCCACTATCCCTAGAACCCATAAAGTATGCCATGGTGGCAATCCTACCAATTTCGAGCAAAAGGGACGTCTAAGATTTGAAGCCAAGATTTGTTTGCTCTCTCCTTCTCACACAACAAACACAAGCCTCAGTTATAAAAGAAGAGGAAGACAGAAGAAATGAGTTAGTTTTTAGTGAGTTGTTTTTATTTTAATTTTCAGTTTTGTATTTTCCTTCAATATTAAGCATTTTACTTTCAAGTTTTTTTTAAAATAGCTTTAAAGCTCTTGTACTCTTCTCTTATAAGCTTGTACTTCTTCATTTGTTCAATACGATTCAGTTTACAAGTGTTCTTGTCATTTGTTTTCAAGTTTAAGTGATTTTCATCAAATAAGCTCTTAATAAGCTCATTTGAGCTTATTACTATTCACAAGCTCAAATATTAGCTAAAGTTCTGTTTTAGTGATTCATTTACTCAATTCTTACATTTTACATCTATCATGGACACTTGAGTAGTTTTGAGCTTAATTTGGAAGCAACAAGAGCAAATAAGCTCAAATTCAGCTTATTGTGGTTTTTAATGTTAGTAGGCTTTTTGGAAGCCATTAGGATCACCTAGACTCTTCACTTGGATGTCTAGGTGAAGAAGACTCTTCAAATTTCAGGTTTCTCTTTCTAAATTTCATTTTAGCTAATTCATAGCTTATTTCAAATTGCTTATTTCTTTTAAATCCTCATATTAATCCTGTCTCATTTAGCTTAATTAGCCTATAGGTATTTTAGTTTTAATGTTGTTCTAGTTATAATCATTTCTAGTTCTCATTCCTTAAATTCTGTCATAAGTAGTGTAATAAGCCTAAGAGAGAAACTAGCTATTTCTTTCTAATAAGCTGTAGGTCTTATAGTTCAAATAGCTTAATTAGGTTAAAATTAGAGTGAGTAGATAAAAAGCTTAAGCTGTTTTAGTTTTTAAACCAGTTTTTAAGCTCACTTAGTTTAGGCAGTTTTCCATTAAGGAGTGTTTGGCACTAGATGTTTTTGACTCCTAAAGTCAACTTCTCTATGTCAAAGTTGTTCATTCAGGTGTGTTAGGGTAGTATAGCAAGTTTTAAGCAGGTTTTAAAGGTTAGAGTTTAGTTTTACAAAGTTTAGAGTTTAAAAACTCATCATTTTGCACGCAGGCAATTTTATTTGTGTAGATATACTTAGTGTTAGAGATTAAGGTACTTGTAGTAGTCATACATAGACAATTCAGTTTTAGACATGATAAGTAAGTAAGGTTTTAGAGTTCTCATTTCAAAATTTAGCCTACAAATAAGTGCTTAGGTCAATTGCATCAGCAATAGATTGCATCAGCAACAACCAACAGCAACTTATATTCCTAGCTTAATTTTCTTCTTGATTTCTTATTTTTAGTAGGAATTTTTAGAAACCTTTTACCTAGGTCAATTCAAGATAAGTAGAATAGCTCATTGTTAGAATTTCAGCTTTTGAGGCTTAAAAATAAGCAGTTTAGCTTAATAGGAAAAGCTTATCTCAGTTTTAGCTAAAACTTTGCACTTTTAAGTTCAATTTTCTTGTAATCTTTGTGAAAACTTTGCTTATTTTTCTATAGAATCCTTTAGTATACATCCTAGTCTACATATAGCTTCTTTTGCTTTTAAATTTCACCTAGAAATAAGCTAGTTATAAGCCAAAGTCTAAAAAGTTAGGGAAAAGCTTACTTTCTGTAACAGATTTGAATTTGCTTATTTTCCAGCTTATTCTGTTGTTAAAAGTTCATATTGCTTTTATTAAAGTTGTTTAGAATAAGCTCCTTAATAAGTTTGTAGTTTTAAGTTTTTGCTAATTCTCAATTTTTAATAAGCCAAAAATAAGCTAGAGTCGTAGGGTCTGTTTTGAACTTTTCTAATAGTTCAAGGTTAGTCGTTTTAACTGCATTGTAAATTTCCCTTAGTTGCCGCGCCTACACCTTTAGTTTTCATTTTCTTACATTTTCTACCCTAGAGTTTTCAAAAAAAAAAAAAGGGGGAAGACACTTGGCCCGGGTGAGCAAGACTCGAACCCGGGACCAAGCGATACATCCCCCTCTTTACACACACACTTACCACTGCGCCCTTGGGTCTTTTTCGTTAAAGACCCAAGGCGTTTGGTATTTATGTACATTTTTAGCTTGTTAGGCTAATAAGCTGTAACAGCTTATTACGGGCTTATTCATTAAGCTTATTTTTGTTTCTTATTTTTCGTAGGACCATTAAAGTGTCTAGTATTTTTTGTAAATTTTTCAGAATTTTTAGTAATCGTTTAATATTTTTTATAATTTAATTTAGTTAAAAGTTTATTTAATTCATAAAAAATACAAAAATTATCAAAAAAATATTTTGCTTTTTTAGAAAATTTTCTTTTATCATCTAGTTTGTAGGAAAAATATAAAATTTTTCGTAGGGTCATTTTTACAACTTTTTACTTTTTAAAGCACGGTCCGGGTGCGGTTTTTTGTCTTGACTCGTTTTTGGGTCAAACGAACTCCGTTTTCGATCTAGTCTTTTTCATTCTTCGTTATTTGATCCCTAGAGTAGTTTAGAAGCAAAAATTTCTTCGTAGGTAATATTTTTAAGATTTTTAGGTATCCCCCATTTGTTCGGGATTCGTTTGCTCTCGTTTTTCTAGTTAATTTTCGAATTTTTGTGTTTCTAGGTTTTTCTTAAACGTTTTTATCCGTTATTATCTAATTTGACTTTTTCAACTTCCAAATCAATTCCTTCCTTCAAACTCAAATCTTCGATCGTATCGATTTTCCATTCCAATCACAAAGCCTCGTTGGGGATAAACGACCCCGGGAAAGCCTATACTACATTCTCGTTTTATTGATTGTTGATTTTACACTTAGATATATATTATATGTGCTTAAAACACTACCTTTTACCTTTAAAAACGAGTAAAATAACCAAAAACATACTTAAAATGCACAAATATATGCTTGTTTTGCTAATTGTTGTTGTGCAGGAACCGATAACAAAGAAATGGACGCAAAAAACAAAGCCAAAACGACAAAACAACCGGACATCGCAATGAAAAGACCGAGAAAGACAAAGCCAAATCGAAAGCCGAAAGTCAATCAGACAAAAAATCAACAAAAAAGTACTTTTCAAAGTCAAAGTCAACCCAAGTCAACCCCGAGGCCAAAGTCAAGAAAATATAAGTTTAGGGACTGAAAATGTAAATCCCTAAACTTATTTTTAAAGAAGAAAAGAGGAGAAAAGAAGACAAGGGGTCAAACTGCCAAATTGGCAAAGCCTAACCACAAGGGCCATAGCTGCCAACCCCTCTAACTTGTACACCAAAGGGACGTGGGGTGCAAAGAGTTATATAACTCTTGGGGACTTGTTTTGCCAAGTCCCCAAAAGTTATAATAATCAAAAAGGACGAATTGTGCAACACCAAAGACAGCCTTCAAGGACCATTTTTGCCAACCTCCCCAAAACCACACTCTGTCACTCTCCTTTTCAGAACAACTTACTTTCCCGCCATTTTTGTCTTCCCCAAACCAACTCACGGGTTCACAAACCCTCTTTACCCTGCAACCCAAACCACCCCGTGGGTAAAACTTTCCCCCCTCCTCCACTATCCCTAGAACCCATAAAGTATGCCATGGTGGCAATCCCACCAATTTCGAGCAAAAGGGACGGCTAAGATTGAAGGCCAGGATTTGTTTGCTCTCTCCCTCTCACACAACAAACACAAGCCTCAGTTATAAAAGAAGAGGAAGACAGAAGAAATAAGTTAGTTTTTTATGAGTTTGAATTTATTTTAATTTTCAGTTTTGTATTTTCCTTCAATATTAAGCATTTTACTTTCATGCTTTTCAAAACAGCTTTAAAGCTCTTGTATTCTCTTCTTTTTAAGCTTGTACTACTTCATTGTTCAATACGGATTCAGTTAACAAGTGTTCTTGTCATTTGTTTTTCAAGTTTGAGGATTTTTCATCATATAAGCTCTTAATAAGCTCTTTGAGCCTTATTACTATCCACAAGCTCAAATATTACTAAAAAAGTTCTGGTTTTAGTGATTTCATTTACTCAAATCTTACTTTTACATCTATCATGGACCACTTGAGTATTTGAGCTTAATTTGGAAATCAACAAGACAAATAACCAAATTCAGCTTATGTGGTTTTTTAAGGTTAGAGACTTTTGGAAGCCATTAGGATAACCTAGACTCTGTTCACTTGATCGTCTAGGAGAAAAAAGACCTTCAAATTTCAGGTTTCCTATCTAAATTTCGATTTTAGCTAATTCATAGCTTATTTCAACTTGCTTATTTCTTTTAAATCTTCCTTTTAATCCTGTCTCATTTAGCTTAATTAGCCTATAGGTATTTTAGTTTTAAGCTGTTCTAGTTATAATCAATTCTAGTTTTCATTTCTTAAAATTTTGTCATAAATAGTTAGTATAAGCTAGTAGAGTAAGTGCTTATTTCCTACTAATAAGGCCTGGGCATTTTAGAGCTTGAATAGCTTAGTAAGCTTAGTTATAACAGTAGTAGATAAAAGGATTTAAGAGAGATTTAGGCTTTAAAAATTATTGAATCTAAAGCTACTTTAGTATAACATTTTTAATGTAAGTGTGTTTGGTTTAAGCTGTATTTGACTCTTAAAGTCAACAGCATTCTTTCAAAGCTTTTCAATAAGTTGTGTTGGGCTTTTATATCAAGTTTAAAACAGTATCTAAAAGCTAGTTATTTGAATTCCAAAATTTTGAGTTTAAAAAGCTTTCATTTGCACCAGGGTAGCTTTTAGGTGAATATTGGTTTCAACTTTTAGAGATTTAGGGCTCAATAGTTTTCTATTATAGCAAAGATAGGAGTAGTAGTACCTAGTGAGTTTTGTTTTAGAAGATCAACACCATCAAAATTTAGCCTGCATTTATTGTACATTTTGCAATTGCATCACAAACAGTTTTCAAACAGCTTTGTGTTTAACATTTTCTAGATCAAATTTAGCTTTAGTCATTAGAATAGAACATAGAATTTAGCACCATTTATAGGTTCTCCATTAAGAATATTAAGGACACGCCATATAATTTCATTTATAAGCTCTTAGAGTAGCTTATTTGAACTGTCAAAATAGTATAGCAGCAATATTGATTCCTAGTTCAATTTCTCATTGATCTCTTATTTCTAGTTTTAATGTTTAGAAACCTTTTATCTAGATTTGCTTAATCACCTTAGGACAGCTTAAATCCAAATTTTTAGCTTGTAAGGTTCAAAAATAAGCCATTTAGCTTATTTGAAAAAGCTTATTTCAGTTTTAAGAAAAACTATCACTTTTTGAAGTTCAATTTTCTTGCAATCTTTGTTAATACCTAGCTTATTTCTTTTTAAACATCCCTGGTATACATTTTAAGCTACAAGTAGCATCTTTTGTTTTTCATTTTCATGAAGAAATAAGCTAGTTATAAGCCAAAATCCAAAAAAGCTCCTTAATCCCTACTTTCTGTGACAGAATTTGAATGGCTTATTTTGTAGCTTATTAAGTAGATAAAAGCCCAAAGTGTCTTTATTAAAGTTGTTAGGATTAAGCTCCTTAATAAGTTTGTAGTTTTAAGTTTTTGCTAATTCTCACTTTTTAATAAGCCAAAAATAAGCTAGAGTCGTAGGGTCTGTTTTGTATATCTTTGATAGTACAGGGTTACACGTTTTCATAGTAGTGTAAATTCCCAAATCTTTGCCCGCCTACCCTGTACTTTTGTCTTTTACATTTTCTACCCTAGAGTTTTCAAAAAAATAAAAAAAAAGGGGAAGACACTTGGCCCGGGTGAGCAAGACTCGAACCCGGGACCAAGCGATACATCCCCTCTTTACCAACACACTCTACCACTGCGCCCTTGGGTCTTTTTCGTTATAGACTCAAGGGCTGTGGTACTTAAAGGGGTTTTGGCTTTTAAGCCTTATAAGCTGTTCGAGCTTATTTCGGGTCTTATTCCTTCAGCTTATTTTTGTTTCTTATTTTTCGTAGGAACTTTATAGAGTAAAGTACTTTTTGTAATTTTTTTAGAATTTTTAGTGATCGTTTAATATTTTTTATAATTTAATTTAGTTAAAAGTTTATTTAATTCATAAAAAATACAAAAATTATCAAAAAAATATTTTGCTTTTTTAGAAAATTTTCTTTTGTCATCTAGTTTGTAGGAAAAATATAAAATTTTTCGTAGGGTCATTTTTACAACTTTTTACTTTTTAAAGAACGGTCCGGGTGCGGTTTTTTTGTCTTGACTCGTTTTTGGGTCAAACGAACTCCGTTTTCGGTCTAGTCTTTTTCATTCTTCGTTATTTGTCCCGTAGAGTAGTTTAGAAGTGAAAATTTTTTCGTAGGGTTATTTTTAAAGATTTTAGGTTTTTCCCCCTTTTGTTCGGGATTCGGGCCCTCGTTTTCTAGTTTAATTTCATAATTTCTAGGTTTTTCTTAAACGTTTTTGTTCGTTGACATCTAATTTGACTTTTTCAACTTCCCAAATCAATTCCTCCCTTCAAACTCAATTCTTCGATCGTATCGATTTTCCATTCCAGCCTCGTTGGGGATAAACGACCCGGGAACACTCTATACTACTTCTCGGTTTTATTCATTGCTCTTGTTGATTTTTAGACTTATATATATTTTATATATTTTATATTTTATTATATATTATATATTTATAGTGTGAATTTCACCAATCAATTTTTGGCGCCGTTGCCGGGGAGGCTGTGAAGCCGATTATCGTTACGTTTGATCAATTGTGTTTGAAACTGTGAATATTTTCTTTTATTATAAAAATATAAAAAAGTACAAAAATATTTTTCATTTCTTTTAGTATAATTATCAGATAAAAAACCAAAGAAAAAAAAACCAAAAATATAAAAACATTGTCCATAAAAAAATAAAAATAAAAAATAAAATTCACAAATTGGTAAAATACCAAAATATAATATTCTCAACAGAGGTATTATCATAATAACTTCCGGTGAACTTGTTGGTTCCCAACTCGAACAAAAGATTTAAAAACTTGCCTTTTGTGTCACTTGCGAGGTACGGCTCACCTTTGAAAGTTAAACAAACTATAAGAGGGGTATAAGGAGGGTTGTTCCAAGGAACTACGACCCGAAAGGAGAAGGTTTTTAATAGCTTCGCGCTTTCCTACTCCTCCGCTCCTTTGTGCGTTTTTCTTTTAGAGAGCTACCATGAAGCTTCTTGATTATTAGGTTTAAGTTGTCTAATCTCATTGTCCGTTATTAAAATAAATCTTTGTGAATCAATTGTTGAAAAACCAAAAAAAAAATTAATTAGTATAATTTCTTTTTTTTATATTTCTTTTTAGTGTATGAGCACTCAATCGTCTACAAGGAATCTTGTTCCACCTCTCAAAAATCCCAAACGTACAATTCGAAGAACTCGTGTTGATCCAAATCCTTTTAAAGAAATTAACATATCCGCTAACAGAGCCGGTAATGATGGACCACCTCATGCGGGAGGAGATGGATTACTAGTTCCTGATCTCTGAATGATGGAGGAGTTGTTCCAACCAACTTTGAATGGTCAGGGTGGACCAATTGCCTCGATTGCAATTCAGGAAACTAATTTTAGACTTAAGAATGACATGATTCAACAAGTTCAAAATTTGTGTCCATTTTGTGGACCGGGTGATGATGCCAACAAGCATCTTGACAAGTTTTTGCATGTCACCCAAAGTATGAAAGTGAATGGGGTCTCTGATGACACCCTTCGTCTATATCTCTTCCCTTACTCCTTGCAACATCGTGTCGCCGAATGGTTTGATCATTTGCCAAGGAATTCTATCACCACCTTTGACCAAATGGCAAAAATATTTCTCGGAAAATACTTCCCACCCTCTATGGTGACCAAGTTGAGAAATGATATCACGAATTTCTGTCAAGAACCCGATGAGTCGTTATTCGAAGCATGGGAACGTTATAAGCTTTCGATTGATCGATGTCCTAACCACAACATGTTACCCGTAACATTGAGGCATCGTGACACCATCAATGCTGCTGCCGGAGGTACCTTTATGAAAAGGCGACCCGAAGAGTGCTATGATCTCATCGAGAATATGACCGCCCATCACAATGATTGGGATACTTCCGCTCAACAGAATGAGTCATCGAGTTCTACCACTTCTTCTAATCCGGAAATAGCAGCCCTTAAGCTTAAAATGGCAGAAATCAACAAGAATTTAATAAAAATGCTTCAAACGAACCAACAAGTTAATTCCGTAACACCGAGTTGCGAAACTTATGGTGGTCCTCATTCTTACAATAATTGTCCAGCCACCGTTGGCCAAACTCAGAACGTATATGCTGCGGGAGCCTATAATCAAGGTGGTAATTCTTACCAACCTCAAGGTAACCGTAATCTGCTTAGCTATCGTTCGGACAATTATCTCGGACCACCAGGGTTTAATCATAATCAAAACCGAAGCAATCAAAATCAAAACTACAAAAATAGGAATCCAGGAAACAATCATAATCAGGGGAATAACCAAGGAAGAAACCAATTCTTCCAAGGAGCTAGTCATGTTCAAAACCGGCCTCCGACTTATCAAGCACCGGCTCCTCAAGCCTCGATTCCTCAATCGCAAGTTGTAACGAATGCCGAATTCTCGAACTACATGAAGGCAAATGATGCCATTTTGAAAAACATGCAAACCAACATGACTACATTGGCCAATTCTACTAATGATCTTAAGAATATGTTGGGTCAATTCATGAAAATGAATACCGCTTCTACCTCGGGATCGGGAACACTCCCTAGTAATACCATTACTAACCCGAGGGAAGATTTGAAAGGTATCACCACCCGAAGTGGTGTTGCTTATAAGGGACCCACGATTCCTACTACTTCTTCTTCTCCTAAAGTAGTGGAACGTGAGACCGAGGTGACAAAGGACACGGTGCCTCCTACTAATAACGGAGGTACCGAAGACGTCCAACCTCCGTTTGTCCAAGTTGAAACTCAAGTACCAAATTTTGAGCCCGTTGTTGCTCCCGTTGTTGAGCCCGTTGAAGCTCCCGTTAGTGCTCCGAAGCCTAACCCAAAACCGTCAATTCCATATCCTTCTAGACTTAATGATCAAAAGCTCCGCGAAAAGGCTAATAACCAAATGGAGAAATTCTTCCAAATCTTCCAAGATTTGCATTTCGACATTAGCTTCGCGGATGCTCTCATTCTCATGCCTAAGTTTGCCTCGACAATTAAGAGTTTGTTAAGCAACAAAGAAAAATTGTTTGAATTGGCAAGAACTCCGTTGAATGAGCATTGTTCGGCGGTTCTCCTCAAAAAGTTACCCGAAAAACTCGGAGACCCCGGCAAATTTCTCATCCCGTGTGATTTTCCCGGAATGGATGTATGCTTAGCCTTGGCCGATCTTGGCGCTAGCATTAACCTAATGCCACTTTCCGTGTGGAAAAAGCTTTCCCTTCCCGAACTTACTCCTACTTGTATGACTCTCGAACTTGCGGACCGGTCAATTTCTCGACCGATCGGTGTCGCCGAAGATGTCTTCATAAAAGTGGGAAAGTTCCATTTTTCGGCTGACTTTGTAGTCGTTAACTTTGATGCCGATCCCTGAGTTCCTCTAATTCTCGGGAGATCCTTTTTAAAGACCGGACGTGCTTTGATTGATGTTTACGAAGGAGAATTAACTCTTCTTGTCGGTAATGAAGCCGTAACATTCAATCTTGATCAAACTTTGAGATACTCCTCTAATTATGATGATATATCGGTCAACTGAATCGATGTCATTGACGTTGCTTGTGAGGAGTATTATTAAGAAGTTCTTGGATTTTCCGTGAGTGGCAATCCCACCCCATCTACGGAACCAATTGTTTCTACCTCTTCTCCTACTCTCACTCCCTTCGGGGATAGTGATTTTCTTCTCGAGGAAACCGATGCTTTCCTAGCCATTGAAGATGAGCCAGTTTCACTGGAAATTGATGACTCTTACTATGATTCGGAGGGAGACATTCTTCTTCTTAAAGAATTTCTTAATGATGATCCATCATCACCACCTCTCCCTCTACAAGAACTTAAAGTTGTTGAAACAAAAAATGAAAAATCTTCTATTGATGAACCACCCGAGGTCAAACTTAAGGACTTACCGCCTCATCTTGAATATGCATTTTTGGAGGGTACCAACAAATTACCCATGACAATTGCTAAAGACTTGAAAGATGAGGAGAAAGCCACTCTCATAAAGGTTTTGAAGTCACACAAGTGAGCTCTCGCTTGGCAACTTTCTGACATTAAGGGTATTAACCAGGAATTTTATACACACAAGATTCTAATGGAGGATGACTTCAAACCAGCGGTCTAACACCAAAGAAGGGTTAATCCAAAAATCCATGAGGTGATAAAAAAGGAGGTTCTTAAACTCCTTAATGCAGGATTAATTTACCCTATCTCGGACAGTCCTTGGGTAAGCGCCGTTCATTGTGTACTGAAAAAGGGTGGCTTTACCATTGTTGAAAATGATGAAAACGAGTTAATTCCTACTCGATTGGTTACGGGATGGCGTGTATGCATTGACTACCGAAAGTTAAATGACGCCACCCGTAAAGACCACTTTCCATTACCCTTTATGGACCAAATGCTTGAGAGACTAGCGGGAAACGAATACTATTGTTTTCTCGATGGTTTCTCGGGTTACTTTCAAATTCCCATCGACCCTCAAGATCAAGAAAAAACCACATTCACGTGTCCTTATGGAACGTTCGCCTACCGTCGCATGCCTTTCGGCTTATGCAATGCACCGGGCACGTTCCAAAGGTGTATGATGGCTATCTTTCACGATATGATCAAAAAAACGATGGAAGTCTTTATGGACGACTTCTCGGTCTTTGGGAATTCATTCGGAACTTGCCTCTCCCATTTGGACAAGATGCTTAAACGGTGTGAAGACACCAATCTTTGTCTAAATTAGGAAAAGAGTCACTTTATGGTCAAGGAAGGAATTGTCCTTGGCCATAAGATTTCCAAGAACGGGAGAGTTGTAAGGCTAAAGTTGATGTTATGCTAAGCTTTCTCATCCACTACCGTCATAGGATATCGGAGAGTTTTCTTGGTCACGCCGGGTTTTATCGTAGATTTATTCAAGATTTCTCAAAAATAGCCCGGCCGATGACCCGTCTTCTTGAAAAAGATACTCCGTTCTTCTTCTCCAAAGAGTGTATTGAAGCTTTTCAAACACTTAAGAAAAAATTGACCGAAGCACCAATATTAGTTGCCCCCGATTAGGACCTACCTTTTGAGCTCATGTGTGACGCGAGTGATTTTGCAATAGGTGCAGTCTTGGGGCAACGAAAAACAAAACATTTTCAGCCTATACACTATGCAAGCAAAACTATGACCGATGCTCAAGCTCATTACACCACGACGGAGAAAGAATTACTTGCCGTGGTGTATGCTTTCGAGAAATTCCGGTCCTATTTAGTCTTGTCAAAAAGCATAGTGTATACGGATCATTCGGCTCTAAAATATCTTTTTGCAAAACAAGATGCAAAGCCGAGATTGCTCCGGTGGGTTCTCCTCCTTCAAGAATTTGATATCATCATCCGTGATAAAAAAGGAGCCGAGAACCTCGCCGCCGACCATTTGTCCCGATTAGAGAATCCTCACCAAAGTGTGCTCGATAAAAAGGAAATAAATGAAACATTTCCTCTCGAAACACTTAGTATGGTATCTTTTTGTGGTGATTCTAGTACCCCATGGTTTGCCAATTTTGCTAATTACGATGCGGGAAACTTTGTTGTTAAAGGGATGCCGTCCCAACAAAAGAACGCATTCTTCAAAGACGTGAAGCATTACTTTTGGGACGACCCCTTCTTGTTTTAAAAATCTGTGTGATAAAGTCATCCGGCGAGTCGTGTTTACGGCCAAGAGCCATTGATATTCTTAAGGCTTGCACAATGGACCCATCGGGGGGGACATCAATGGCCCGAAATTCACCGCCAAAAAGGCGGTTTGACTATTGTTTTTATTGGCCCACAATCTATCGTGATGCCCATGACTTAGTCATATCATGTGATCTTGTCAAAAGTCTCGGGAAAATCTCTCAAAAAAGATGAATGCCCAAAATGCCATCCAAGTTTGTAGATTTTTTAGTTCTAGGTCATCGTTTTATGGGGCCGTTCCCATCTTTCACGAGGGGATCAAGTTATATACTGTGAGCGGTCGATTACTATGTCGAAATGGGTTGATCTTGAAGAGAAAGCGCTCCCCAAACGACGCCCAGAGTTGTTGTTAAAATTTTTAAAAATCTATATGTTGCTCGGTTTGGATTACCCCTACGATATCATTAGTGATCGCGGGTACACACTTTTGCAATACCAATTCTCAAAACGGTCATGCTAGTACGGTGTAAACTCCAACCGTCTTACTACCGCGTATCACCCACAAAATTGTGGGCAAGTGGAAGTCTCAACCGTGTGTGAGCCTTTTAATGATGTTAAATGACCAAAAAACGGACTTATAATAACCAAAAACGTACCACAACATGACAAATTAACATACCTTTTTTGACCATTAAAAAACGGACTTAAATGACCAAAAACGTATCCAAAAATACATTGTATTTGTATGTTCTGCATTTGTATTATTACAGAAATCGGATATCTTAGAGAAAAGGACAAAAAACGAAGGCCAAAGCGACAAAACGAGCCTGCGAGAACGGAAAAAGAGCGTGAAAAAGTAAAAAGGTCTACAAAGTCTCCAAACCTAAGATGTCCAAAGTATAAAAGCCGAAGCTGAAACCGAAGAAATACTTAATGGGCCAACCCGCACCCATCTAATGGGCTGGGACAACCCATTAAGCATTTATATCAAAGACTTATAAGACATAAGTCTTATAAAATCCCAAATCCAAAGCCTTTATAATACACGACCCAAAACACAAACAAAGGCCTAATCCCTCTTAACTGTGTTAGGCCACAACCCTTTTCACCTTAACACCGTTAGTCCTTAAAGGACCATCCTTGTAAACACACCATACAACTCATGATGTAATTTGCCAACTGTTTATTACCTTTACCACAAAGGACGGAACCGTGCACATTCAAGCAATACAATTTGAGGGGTTAAAAGCGTTAAATACCCAAACTTCACCCCTGTCATCACCAAAAACAGAATACAAACGAAAAAACCAAATTGGCGCCAAATTTCCATTCTTGTGTCTTCCTCGCTGCACCAACCTGCAACACAAGACAAAACCATCCCTTTCATTAACATCATCTTCACATGGCTAAATCCATGTTGGCAATCCTTTTAATCTCCATATCGTTCAAGGATTTTGACCTCATCATAGGGTTAGGGATTTCCAAGGATTGGCTCCAAGAGTGATATCTAAGGGCTTTAGATCAATGGAAAAGAAGCACAACTCGGGTTTGAAGCTCAGTTCTCTCACAAAAGAAGCACACATGGAAAGATGACAAAATATGAAGACCAAGTCCAAGACTTTTAGCTCGGCTATAAATAGGACTCATTGTAGCCCTTAAGAGGCATCTAGTTCTTATTTTTTTACAGCTTATAGTAGTGTAGCTTATGTTTTTTCAAAGTATTGTACTTCTTTTTAAGATTAATGAAAATTTGAGTTTTTAAGTTAAAATCTGTTTTTTAAGTGTATTTGTGTTTAAAAAATCTTTGATAAGCTCTAAATTAAGCTCTTTTTATTCAAAACAAGTTATTACTTGATCACTATAAGCTTCTTAATAGCTTATATTGATTAAGTCTTTAAAATCATAAAAAAATCACAAAATCTGTCAAAATCTTGGAGCATGGTTGATAATGAATAGCCATGGGTTAATGCTTATGTGGATAAGCTATAGGTTGGGTATAAGCTGAATTTGGTGCTAATTCTCTCCCAAAAAGCAAAGACCAATTGTGAGTTTAAGTTTTCCTATTTTAAACTTATCAACTGTTCTTAGCTTATTAGTGCCTCTATATTGATTGTTCTCTGATTGTTTCTAGATTTATTGATGCTGTTAGTGTCTTAGTTTGCACTTAGGCATTGTTAAAATTAGGCTTAAAAATAAGTTTTGAAAGTTATAAAAGTGCTTTAATAATGTTCAAAAGGGGTGTTTGGTTTAGACTGTTTAGTTTGACTTTAAGAGGTCAAAGCTGCATTTGGGTCTTGAACTATCTTAGTTTAGTTAATATAGTTTTAAAAATCAGTTTTTAAAAGTCTTTATGATTTAAATCTTAAATTTAAGGTTTTAAGTTTCTTAGATTTGAATCTGTGGATTTTAGCTTGTGTTCATCAATTCAATGGTTTAAATCTTTAAAAATTGAGTTTAAAAGTTGTAAATGTGTTTGTTCCAGTCCTTAAATGGTTTAGAAACCAAGTTCATAAGTCTGCAAGTGTTTTTGGTTATTAAGAGAAAAGTCAAAAATTTGGTCTAAACTGTCATCTTATCAGCTTAAATTTTTAAGTCTAATCAAGTTCAAAATGCCCAAAATTGAGTTTATAAGCTTATTAGCCTATAGTGAATGCTGCAAAAGAGGTTCTGAGGTCTAGCTTGTTGATTAGAGGGCTTATTTTTAAGCTCAAAGTAGTTTATTTAGGCTGTTTTAATCCCAGTTTGGCCATATAGCTTCTGGCTTCTTAGAGCTTTCCAGCTTGTTTTCCTGGCTTATTTTTGTTTCTCTTTTCTTATTAGGTGTAGGTGTAGGTTTGTTTTTTGGTTATCTTGTTTTGCTTTGTGCTTATTAGGTCTAAAACAAGCCATCTAGTTAGCTAAATTGTCTTAGTTTAAAAAAAAGCAATATGCCATTTTTCTTTTAGCTTATATCTTGCTTATTTTTAAGTTTTACAAAAAGTTGCTTTTTTTTAAAGTTTATTATTTTTGCTTAATTTATAAGTTTAAAAAAAATTAAAAAAAATGTTTTTAAAAAAGAAGAGGCCACAGGTTTCGAACCTGTGACCTCCCCCTTTACCAAGCACCTTAACACACACTCTCCAAACCACTAGCACCAGTAGGGCCATCTGGCCAAGTTTTGCCAAACTTTATACTTATACACATTTTAGGTTCCTTTTTTAAATACAAGCCGTAGCTTATTAGGACTTATTTGTAGCTTATTTGATAAGCTGGCTTATCCAACTTATTTTTCCTAGCTTCTTCATACCATTTAAGACGTTTGTGCAATTTTTCAGATTTTTCCAAACTTATTTGCTATTTTTTATCAATTTTCGTAGTTTAATTTTTTAGAAAGTCTTTTAAAAATAGTAAATTAATTCAGAAAAATACAAAAAAAATTAGTTTTTGGTTTTAGAATTAATATTTTGAAGTTTACAAAGTTTAAAAACATTTTCATCATTTTTAGATTTTAAATTTCATTTTTAGCTTTTTAATTTAAATTTAGAAATTAGTTTTAAATTATAATAAGTAGTTAAAATAGTTTTCTTAGTTCTTATCATATTTTAGACTTTTCTAAAGTAGAAAATCTTTTTTTGGAATTTTTAGGTATTAAATTGTCATTTTCTAGAATTTTAAATAGATTAAATAGGTTTTTAATTTATAAAAAATTATTAAAAAGTCAAAAAAATATAATTCCTTTTTAGAAAATTTTCTTTTATCATTTTAGAGGTTTAGAAACTAAGTTTGCATTTTTAGGGTTAATTTGATCTAGTTGATAATTTAGACGCGTTTTAAGATTCTAGTTATTTGATTTCTTTGTTAATCGCCTTATTTGTTAGTATTAACATGCCTTTTTTGTCTTTTCCGTAGAATTAGAAATCAAATCCAATCAAATCTTGTTCCATTCAAACATTAAATATCAAACCGACTTTCGACTCTTAAATTTGGCATTCCTATTTGTCGGGGAAAAAAACGACCCGGGGAAATATCATATACTGCTGAATTTCATTGATTTTCTTTCTTTTAAACCTAATCTAGGGTCACTTGTTTTGGTTGGGTTAATTATAAGTAGTATATTTTATATTTATTATTATATACGTCCATAACGCTTGAAGGTTAATATCGTTTGACGAATCCGGACGATGATGATTACACATTAATTTATGGACGACGAATTCATTTTCCTATAAATAATTTATATCGACAATTTAAAAACGGATTCAGAAAATGATAATGATAAAGTCAATATGCATTCATTTCTATAACCCGAGCCCGAGGTCAGTTATTCTAATGATTTAGATTTCTTTTAAGATTTTGAGAATGAATTTCCAGCCATTGTTTACAATGATGCTCTAACGTCTAAATTGGATTTCTTACCTGAACCTACTATAAGTCCTCAACATATCGATGAATAATTTGAAAGTGATGTACATTATTGTCTGAATATGATGAGGAGGAACAAAACATTTTATACTTTAATGATTCATTTCCTTTTAACGTGATTT
Organism: Tanacetum coccineum; assembly: GCA_026074375.1. Taxonomy (NCBI): domain Eukaryota; kingdom Viridiplantae; phylum Streptophyta; class Magnoliopsida; order Asterales; family Asteraceae; genus Tanacetum; species Tanacetum coccineum. Next base: position 19,742 of record BQNB010017090.1, on the reverse strand, counting down.
ATCCCGATGATCTAAAAACGAATACGGACAATGATAATGATAAAATCAATATAAAACAACCTTCGGGGGATATGTTCGTATTCCATTACTAATGTATAAATGTTGATCCATAAGGGTAATTAGCTTTTTGGAATAAGTCATGAGACATCTATAAAATTTTTCAAAACTGAAACTTTTATCAAGAATCTAAATGTTAATATCATGACTTGTAATCATCTTAGCAATGGGATGTCATTCATTTTCCTAATTAAGAATTTGTATGTGCCATTTGGCATTCCATTCGACCCCAAATTGTTTTATAACAAGGACTGGGAGGTTAAATTAAAAAAAGTCAAAACTTAACGACTAGTGTGAAACAAAAGAGCTTCCTGGGAGACAACCCGGTAGTTTTTAAACTGTTTTTTTAATTGTTTGTTACACGAGCCTGTCTTCTCAGACACCTCAAACGGCGCATCGAACCCCTCTGGATACGGCGTATGGATGTGTCTGGACGTTATCAGTCTGTAATTTAATTTTAGTACTTTAAAACTATTTAATTGTTTTCACAGGAACAATACGGCGTATCCTAGGGTTTGGATACGGCGTATTGATCCCTGTACTGTTGTGTGTTTTAATTGTTTTCTTGTACCATTGTAGCGAGATAGAAATTGCACTCGTCTTCTAATCTTTTATGCAGGACCTTGTTGAAACTATGATATGGTATATTCTGAAAAAGACATGTGTGAACGTGCCGGGAAATCTGGAGCCTTAGTCTGTCAACACACTTTTTGCTCAATAACTCATCTTGGAAAATCATCAAGAGCAAAACATGAGGGAGTTTTCTGTTCTAATTCTATTTCCCTTAATATTTAATTGTTTTATCTATACAACGAGGACGTTGTATAATTTAAGTGGGGGGTGAAGAATTAGAACGTACTTGTCCTCCTTTTTACAAAATAACATGCTACGTGCTTAAAAGTGCTTAAAAATAGGCCAAATTAAAAAAAATTAGCATGACTTTTGTAAAAATTACTAGTTACATGACCTCGCGCAGTATAACCCTTAATGCCAATTTGTGAGAATTATGCCTATTCCGTTTCCAAACATTTACTAAAAATTCCACAAAAAATATGAGTGTGCCGGTGATGTAGTGGACTTTAGAACTTGGCTTGGTATATCATCGAGAAAGCAATTGGAATTGGGGGGGGAAGGGTACTATGGACTTAGATTTTAGGGAACATGTTTATTGATTAAAATTTTAGGATTAAACCAAATAGCCTACATGTCGTAAAATTAACTAACTACACTGGTTAGTTAAACCCCGTGTAACCCTTTGTTTACTCTCAATTTTAGAGTAAGATCCCCTAGAACAACCTGTTGAGCCATTCTTGTATTTTTCACACCAAATATTATATGTTTCGTTACACCTTTACACCTTAGTCTACCGTGTAGATTATGCCTATTCTTATCAAAGTTGCCAGTTGCTTTCGTGTAAAGTTTTGTATTTCCTACGTCAAAGTGAAAATTTTCTATCTCTGTAATGGTCGGGAAATTGCACAATGCAATAGGAAAAATATGTAGCTCGTGTGTTTTGCTACTTTCGCGATTATGAATCATGTCCGAAGAAGAAGCGTTACAAGGAAAAAAAATTATCCGGGTGAATTATGATAGTGAAGACGGTGAAATTACACCTAGATTTATGACGTATTGCAAAAAAAAGAAGGAAGAAAAATAGTCGGTTCAAAAGAAGTTTATACCGAAGGAATTATTTGGAAGGATCGATTATTCGTTGATATGTTACAAAAATCAACGATGTAAAGTCTTGTAAAAAGTGGCCAATATCACCACTTAGTCTGTAAAAGTATGTAAAGAGCGGGATGTAAGGGAAGTTGACCGTTATGGGAACGCCAACTTAGGTTGTCTTTGTCATTTCTATGATCGAGGCGTTTTGTCTATATGTTCGAGTCTTTATCATGGAACGGTCGAGGAAAGTTACTAGCAACCACGTACCTTATTTGTTGGCTCTAATCTATTTGTTTTGTAAATTTTGTTTTACAACCATTTACTTCCCTTTCCTAGCAACTAACCTTAAGATCTACTCGAACAAGGATGTGTACGAGCATGCATGTCTATTCCGTCGTTACGGCCATGTATGCATGTCTCAGCTGCCTTGTTGGATGACGACTTTCGGTGAAAGTTAGAAGCTCCCTACCCTATATCGTTCTTCATCCTAACCGCTAGTTAAACACGAACGGGGATGTGATCGAATTGTACATGTCTATTCTGTCGTTACGGCCGTGTATGTACGATTCAGCTGCCTTGTTGGTGTGGTACTTATGGTGAAAGATTGTTGAATGATCAACCTTAAGCCTTCTTAACCCAATTTATCTTTTGACTTGTTCCTTTTTAGCTCTAGCGGTGGAGATGTGTATCCTTGCCAAGCTTATGATAGAAAACTAATCACGACCGAGCAATTGAGCGTACCAATTAAATGTTGCACCCTAGATTAGTTGAGTGATCTGAGTGTTTTCATTTTCATATTTCGTGAGGAGCTTGGTTATGTACAGGTGATTAGAACAAAACGATGCTTAAACGGAAAAATCCTTAACTTCGGTTGGGATACATTTTCAAAACTTTTCTAAAGTTACTCTGAGGACAAGTAGAGTTGGATTCAAATGGGGGGATGTTTGATGACATCAAATAAACTTCACTTTATAATATCGTTCTTATCCATTCTGTTTGCCCATCTTTTATTAATTATTGGCAAGATTTGGTACTTATTTCTTTAAAGTTTATAATGCAGTAATTCAGTGGTTTTTTGTTGTAAGACATACTAAGGTGCAATAATTCGGTAGCTAAAACGAAGACATTTGAAGATTGTTGATTTTCTGACCAATACGACGTATCTAGCAAAAGTGATACGGCGTATCAGCACCTCAACTTCACAAGAAAACGCGTTTGACAAATTCCCAATACGGCGTATCGCTCTGCTTCCATACGTCGTATCCATGAAGATAACTCTTCGAAGATACGATAATAAAAGTCAAATTGGGATGATTTTTCTGATTGATTGAGAAACGTAGCGCGCACTCCATTGGAATCCAGGCCCTCAATGCGGCCGTATTAACCAATCAATACGGCGTATACGAGTCTTTTTCAGACACTATAAAATTGAAGACCTCAAAACGAGTTTTTTCAGTGTGCAATATCATATTCTTTATACCATACTCATTGAAGACGAATTTTAGAAGAGAAGAACAACCACCAAGGTCAAGCATTGATCACTAATCCATAAAAGACATCGTGTAATTTTTGCTCTCTTAATCGTTCGATTCTAATTGTTTGATTTCGCTTGTATAATTACAATGTTTGTGGGCTAATACCCTCGGGTATTAGCCATCTTAATGAAAGTTTGATGTTTGGTTTGTTTTAAAATCGATTTCTTAATTAATCGTTGATTGTTTAATTATGTTTATCACCTCATACTTGTTTATGTGTTTGAATATGCGACCTATCATTCAACTGGGTCTAGTGATACCTAAAAAGTAATCTAGATACTGGAATAGCTCTCTATATCGTGTTTTATATTACTGGACCAATAGGATCACAAATAACGTTCTATCTTTACCTTTTAATTATGAGCTTAGTTGGACCGGTAGGTAACCCGCATATGTTTCAACCGAATTATGATTCTAATTAATTGGTTTTAAAGGACTCGATAGTGGACTACTAGTATATAAAACACCGTCAAGCAATAAGTGGGTAAAGTCCCGATGGGCTAAGGTTTTAACAGGATCACCACTGCTTTGATTCCCTAAGATAGATTATAATTAAACTAAAGGATGCTTTATGCGGATGCGTTAATTGTGACATGATTAATCATGTCTAGGTCTTAGGATGATGTCCCGCCTAAGTCTTAAGAATGATATGTCGCTTCAAGATAAGTAAATCATTGCACTAAAACAAACAAACCAACATTAAACTGGATTTAATATGGCTAATACAGTTTTCTATCATTTGGTTTGTACCGCTTTCTATCTTCTGAATTTTCTTCCTTTTGTGTTTTTTGTGTATTGTAATTGATAGTTGTCACCACCAAACCTGCCAGTCTCTCAGGCTGAAAACCCATATCATTAGCAAACGTATATAAAAATAGGTTAACCCCAATAATTAGAATTAACATAGACTAATTAGATTAATTAAAATACTGATGAATATGATAGTGTTTCACTCTTAGTCGATCGACACTTATTTACCGCGAAAACTCCCTATACCTTGACAGTTACACTGCCGTTAAAGTGTTGTTTTAGGTTTGTCGGGCTAATATAAATTAACTTGATAATCAAATAATTGCCCTACACGATAGCATATCAACCACCCTCCTAGCATGTTTTGGAGGGTGTTGGTTACATTTTGATGTGTCTGTAATCCTCACCTTTCTTCTTTCTTTTTACATATTTTTATTTCTCTCTCTAATACTTCTTATCCCCCCCTCTAGATTTTACATTTCGTGTTAGTGGAAAATTGTGGGAAAGGGTGATTATTGTTAATACAAATAATGCCTTTAAAAACGTTATTTATATTTTTAGACCTCTCAACATTTGATAATAACAAAATGTATAAACGTTTACATTAAAAATAAAGTTTACAAATTATTAATGTAAAAATATCATTCTAAGTTAGTGATCACTTAAGGTATGGAACAACAAAATATTTAAGCATGATTAGTGATCAAGAAAATATTTTTCTCTTAATCCTTACATTTAATTTTACAAAAGTATTTTCTCAAAAATACATTTACAAAATATTTTCTAACTAAAATAAAAAGTTTCATTAAAAACTTAAAATTTGAAATTCAAATTTTCTCCCTAAAATGGAAGCTTCTACACCAGATACAACCTTCCTCATAAAAAGACAGAAGGTGTTTTTTATGTTGCTTGGTGGCGGATTTGGAGGCTTCGAAATCAGTTGGTCTTTGACGCTTCGCCTCTTAATCGTTCGACGATTTTTGATGACATTGTTTCTTGGTCCTTTTTATGGTGTTCTAGTAGATGTAATAGGGTTTTTTCTTGGGAGTGTTGGTTAAAAAACCCCTATCTTATTTCTTTGTAATGTCTTTCTAGCTCCTTGCTAGTTTTTTTTAATAAAGTTGCCGTTCAAAAAAAAAAATCTTCTTCATCTCATTTTTTCTCTCTATCAAGTGCAAGTGAAGAACACTCGTATTCGTCAAGAAACGAAGTGTTGATTAGTGATCTCTCATCTCTTCTTCTAAGTTCCAAATCTCTATTGTATTTATCTTGTGTATTTGTGTGATTCGGATATTGTGTAGATCCGATAGTGTAGATCTTGTGAGTGTGTATATCTTGTGAAGTGGTAGATTGGTTCTAGCTAAGATTAGGACTCGACATTTAGCTTAGTGTCAGAAAATAACGTAAGCGACGTGTAAACGGTTTTCTCCGCCTAAAGGGAGCTTGTTGACATAGTGAAATCTCGAGTCGGATACTCGGGGAGTGGAGTAGGGCGAAGAGGTGCTTCGTAGCCGAACCACTATAAAATCTTGGTGTCTTGGTTTGGTTGTTTCTATCCTTATCTCTTTACATTATTATTGTTGTTATCTAGTTCTAGTTTAGATAGTTATTGCTTGTTCATATTGTGATTTGGTTAAACATATAACTCGGATCTATACATTTTTGAAAGTAAACTTTTAAAACGCAAAACAAACGTGTAAACTATTCAACCCCCCCCCCCTTCTAGTTTCCACAATTGGTATCAGAGCAAGGTCACTCAAGATTTTTAAAATATATTGTATTTTAAAGCTTGGATCGATCTATGGATTCCGACAAATATCTAGAAGGGCAATCTATGCAAAGACCACCACTCTTTGAAAGCGATAGTTTTATTTATTGGAAAAATAGATTCGAGACATATGTTAAATCAAAAGATCTAGATCTTTGGCATGTTATTACTAACGGTGATTTTCAACCCATTATTCAAAATCCGGAAACCAAACTTGATGAGGTTGTCCCTTTTGAAAAACAAAGTGATGAACTTAAAAGAAGGCTTGCGAAAAATAATGAAGCCAAAATGGTTATTTATAATGCTTTGCCAAGAAAAGAATATGAAAGAATTTTCATGTGTAACACGGCAAAAGAAATTTGGAAAACTTTGTTAATTACCCATCAAGGTAATAGTCAAGTCAAAGATAATAAGATCGACTTTTTGGTTCAACAATATAAACAATTCGTCATTTCCGAAGACGAATCTATAGATAGTGCTTTTGCTAGATTTAATACTATTATTACTAGTCTTAAATCTCTTGATGAAGGTTATTCTACTAAGAACTACGTAAGGAAGTTTCTTAGAGCTCTACATCCTAAATGGAGAGCAAAGGTCACGGCAATTGAAGAGTCGAAAGACTTAACATCACTATCTCTTGATGAGCTCATTGGAAACCTTAAAGTCCATGAGATGATCATCAAGAAAGATTCTGAAATAGTCAAAGCAAAAGTTGAAAGGAAATCTCTTGCTTTAAAGGCTAGGAAAATTAGATTTGCTTTCGTAGGGTTAAAATTGTAAAATTTGATTTTTTAAAGAACGGGATTGAATCCCGTTCACGTTTTTCGTGTTTTTAAGCTTAAATCACTTTCGTTTTTGGTCTAGTTCTTACTTTTTAGTCACTTAGGACTTATAAAGGTCAAAAAGATCATTTTAGGACTTAATTTTGATAAATTAGGGTTTTTAGGTCACGTTTTAGGATTCCCGCTTACGTTTTTAGTTTAAATTTTTGTTGCCTTCATTGTTTTTGGTGTATATTGCATTAATTTTCCCGTAGACTTAGAAAACCAATCAAAATCTTTTTCCATTCAAGCATCAATTATCAAACCGTCTTCCGACTTTTCATTGCATTCCTCGTTGGGGATAACGACCCGGGAATATCATATACTACTTTCGGATTTCATTGATTTTCTTTCTTTAAACCTTTTCAAGGAAACTTGATTAGGGTTGGTTAATATAAGTAGTGGTATATTATTTAATATATTATTATTTATATACATTATGAAAACAATCAATTTTTGGCGCCGCTGCCGGGGAGGAGTGCATACGATTGTTGTTCCGTTTGACAATTTGTGCTTTGAAGATCCTTCCTTGTGAAGTTATTTTCTTTGTTATGAAATATAAAAATACAAAAATATTTTTCATTTCTTTTTAGTATATATATATAAAACAAAGAAAACCCAAAAATATAAAAACATTGTCCATAAAAAAAGAAATAAAATTCACCATCAATATAATACTTTCAACCGAAGTATTATCATTAATAAGTTCCCGAACCAAAGATTCAAAAACTTGCCTTTTGTGTCATTTGCGAGGTACGGTTCACCTTTGAAAGATAAACAAACTCAAAGAGGGGTATAAGGCGGGTTCATCCGAGGAACTACGACCCTAAAGGAGAAAGGTTTTTAATAGCTTCGCGCTTTCCTACACCTCCGCTCCTTTGTGCGTTTTTCTTTTAGAGAGTTACCGAGAAGCTTGTTGATTATTAGGATTAAGTTGTCTTATCTCATTGTCCGTTATTAAAATAAATCTTTGTGAATCAATTGTTGAAAAAACCAAAAAAATTAGTATAAATTTTCTTTTTATATTTTAGTGCATGCGCACTCGTTCTCAATCCCGTAACCGTCAACAACAACAAGTCCCACAGACTTTTGTTGAACCATTTGATCTTGAGGAACCTATTGATAATCCAGCTCCTCCCGTAGTTACGATGGCCGATAATCGTACTATGGCGCAATTGCTCCAAGCACCCACCGAGGGTTACGAGGATGCAATCGTTGTTCCCGCGATCACCGCGGACAACTTTGAGCTTAAACATGGTTTGCTCACTCTTGTGCAAAATAAACAATTTTTCGGGCTTGATAAAGAAGATCCTCATGCTCACATTCGATATTTCAACAAGATCACTTCTACGATGAAGTTCCCGAACGTCCCGAGTACGTCGGTTAAGCTTATGCTTTTCCCATTTTCCCTCGAGGGGGCCGCCCGGATTTGGCTTGAAAAAGAACCCCCTCGATCGATTCTTACTTGGGATGATCTTGTTTCGAAATTCATCAACCAATTTTTCCCTCCCTCCAAGACAACAAATCTTCGTAATGAAATCACAAATTTTCAACAAAGATTTGATGAATCGTTTTATGAGGCATGGGACCGATTCAATGATCTTCTTCGGGCATGCCCACATCATGGGTTTTCGGAATTGCATCAACTTGATACATTCTACAATGCCTTGAACTCAAGTGATCAAGATTCGTTGAATTCCGCCGCGGGTGGTAATTTTTTGGATAAAATGCCTCGAGATTGCCTAAGAATCATCGAGAGCAAATATAAAGTTCGTCATTCACGAAGCAAAGCAATTGTTGCCAAAGTGGGTACGAGCTCTTCTACCCCCGGTGTTTCTCCTGATATTGCCGAAGTTAAAGATATGGTGAAAGCCTTGCTTCTCGATAAGAAAAACCAATCCCAAGCTCCCGCTACTGTAAAAATGGTCGAGGAAAGTTGTGTAACTTGCAGTGGTGCTCATTCTTACCATAATTGTCCCACCACCGATGGAAACGTTTATCGTGACAATATTCAAGCATACGCTTCACAAGCCGCCGCGGTTAACTACAACCAAGGAAATACCGGTTACCGTCCCCCGATGGTTGCGAATCAAATTCGACCTCCCAGTTTTCCACCCGTTCAACAAAACCAAGAAAATAATCAAAATCATTACAACCAAAACCGAGGAAATAATTTCAACCAAGGACCAATTTATCGACCCCCGGTTACTCAACCCCCAGCTTACCAAGCTCCCGCTCCTCAAACACAAGGTGTGTCAAAAGAGGACTTTCAAAATTAAATCAAAGCAAATGATGCGGTTATGAAAAACATGCAAAACCAAAACCAAAACATGCAAAACCATATGACCAATTTGACCAACTTGTTGACCAATTTTGTAAACTCCAATACCGCTTCTACTTCGGGCTCGGGTTCTCTTCCTAGCAACACCATTGCTAACCCAAAGGGTGATATAAAAGCAATCACCACCCGAAGTGGTATTTCTTCTCTTCCTAAGGTGGTGGAACGTGAAACCGAGGTTACAAAGGACAAGATGCCTCCTACTAATAACGGAAGTACCGAAGACGTCTAGCCTCCGGTTGTCCAAGTTGAAACTCATGTACCAATTTTTAAGCCCGTTGTTGCTCCCGTTAGTGCTTCGAAGCCTAACCCGACACCATTAATTCCCTATCCGTCTAGACTTAATGACCAAAAGATTCGCGAAAAAGCTAACATTCAAATTGAGAAATTTTACCAAATCTTTCAAGATTTGCATTTCGACATTAGCTTCGTGGATGTTTTAATTCTCATGCCTAAATTTGCTTCGACACTTTAGAGTTTGATTAGCAACAAAGAAAAATTGTTTGAATTAGCAAGAACCCCTTTAAATGAGCATTGTTCGGTGGTCCTCCTCAAAAAGTTACCTGAAAAACTTGGAGACCCCGGCAAATTTCTCATACCGTGTGATTTTCCCGGAATGTATGAGTGCTTAGCCTTGGCCGATCGTGGCGCTAGCATTAATCTCATGCCATTATCCGTGTGGAAAAAGATTTCTCTTTCGGAGCTCACTCCTACTTGTATGACTCTTTAACTTGCGGACCGGTCAATCTCCCAACCGATCGGTATCGCCGAAGATGTCTACGTAAAAGTAGGAAAGTTCCAATTCTCGGCCGACTTTGTAGTCGTAGACTTTGATGCCAATCCCTGAGTTCCTCTAATTCTCGGGAGATCCTTCTTAAAGACCGGACGTGCCTTGATTTATGTTTACGAAGGAGAATTAACTCTTCGTGTTGGAAAAGAAGCCGTAACATTCAATCTTGATCAAACTTTGAGATACTCCTCTAATTATGATGATAATTCGGTTAACCGAATCGACGTCATTGATATGGCTTGTGAGGAGTATTCTCAAGAAGTTCTCGGTTTCTCCGATGTGATCGCGAGTGGCAATCCTACTCCTTATTATGACCTTATCGTTTCTACCTCTTTTCCAACCCTCACTCCTTTCGGGGATAGTGATTTTCTTCTCAAGGAAGTCGATGCTTTCCTCGCTCTTGAAGATGATCCAACTTCACCGGAAGTTGATCACTCTTATCACGACTCGGAGGGGGACATTCTTCTTTTTGAAGCATTTCTTAATGATGATCCATCATTACCCCCTCCCACTCAAGGAATGTATTTGCCTCAAATTCGAAAAGAACTTAAGATTTGTGAAGCTAAAAAGGATAAATCTTCAATTGATGAACCACCCGAGGTCGAACATAAGGACTTACCGCCTCATCTTGAATATGCATTTTTGGAGGGTACCGACAAATTACCCGTCATAATTGCTAAAGACTTAAAAGATGAGGAGAAAGCCGCTCTCATAAAGGTTTTGAAGTCACACAAGCGAGCTCTCACTTGGCAACTTTCCTACATTAAGGGTATTAACCCGGAATTTTGTACACATAAGATTCTAATAGAGGATGACTTCAAACCAGTGGTCCAACACCAAAAAAAGGGTTAATCCAAAAATCCACGAGGTAATCAAAAAGGAGGTTCTTAAACTCCTTGATGCAGGATTAATTTACCCTATCTCGGATAGTCCTTGGGTAAGCCCCGTGCATTGTGTACCGAAAAAAGGTGGCTTTACCGTTGTTGAAAATGATGAAAACAAGTTGATCCCGAATCGATTGGTTACGGGATGGCGTGTATGCATTGACTACCATAAGTTAAATGAAGTCACCCGTAAAGACCATTTTCCACTTCCCTTTATGGACCAAATGCTCGAGAGATTGGCGGGAAACAAATACTATTGTTTTCTCGACGGTTTTTCGGGTTACTTTCAAATTCCCATCGACCCTCAAGATCAGGAAAAAACCACATGCACGTGTCCTTATGGAACGTTCGCCTATCGTCGCATGCCTTTCGGCTTATGCAATGCACCGAGCACGTTTCAAAGTTGTATGATGGCTATTTTTCAAGATATGATCGAAAAAACGATGGAAGTCTTTATGGACGACTTCTCGGTCTTTGGTAATTCATTCGAAACTTGCCTCTCCTATTTGGACAAGATGCTTAAACGGTGTAAAGACGCCAATCTTTGTCTAAATTGAGAAAAGAGTCACTTTATGGTCAAGGAAGGAATTGTCCTTGGCGATAAGATTTCCAAGAACGGGATTGAGGTTGATAAGGCTAAAGTTGATGTTATTGCTAAGCTACCTCATCCTACCACCGTCAAAGGAATTCGGAGTTTTCTTGGTCACGCCGGGTTTTATCGTAGATTTATTCAATATTTCTCGAAAATAGCCTGGCCAATGACCCGTCTTCTTGAAAAAGATACTCCGTTCTTCTTCTCCAAAGAGTGTATTGAAGCTTTTCAAACACTTAAGAAAAAATTAACCGAAGCACCAATATTAGTTGCCCCCGATTGGGACCTACCTTTTGAGCTCATGTGTGATGCGAGTGATTTTGCAATAGGTGTAGTCTTGGGGCAACGAAAAACAAAACATTTTCAGCCTATACACTATGCAAGCAAAACTATGACCGATGCTCAAGCTCATTACACCACGACGGAGAAAGAATTACTTGTCGTGGTGTACGCTTTCGAGAAATTCCGGTCCTATTTAGTCTTGTCAAAAAGCATAGTGTATACGGATCACTCGGCTCTAAAATATCTCTTTGCAAAACAAGATGCAAAGCAGAGATTGCTCCGATGGGTTCTCCTCCTTCAAGAATTTGATATCATCATCCGTGATAAATAAAAGGAGTCGAGAACCTCGCAGCCGACCATTTGTCCCGATTAGAAATCCTCACCAAAGTGTGCTCGATAAAAAGGAAATAAATGAAACATTTCCTCTCGAAACACTTAGTATGGTATCTTTTCGTGGTGATTCTAGTACCCCATGGTTTGCCCATTTTGCTAATTACCATGCGGGGAACTTTGTTGTCAACAAAAGAACAAATTCTTCAAAGACGTAAAGCATTACTTTTGGGACGACCCCTATTTGTTCAAAATCTGTGCGGATCAAGTCATCCGGCGGTGTGTTCACGGCCAAGAAGCCATTGATATTCTTAAGGCTTGCCACAATGGACCCACCGGGGGACATCATGGCCCGAACTACACCGCCAAAAAGGTGTTTGACTCCGGTTTCTATTGGCTCATAATTTATCGTGATGCCCATGACTTGGTCAAATCTTGTGACTCTTGTAAACGTCACGGGAGAATCTCGCAAAAAGATGAAATGCCCCAAAATGCCATCCAAGTTTGCGAGATTTTTGACGTTTAGGGTATTGATTTTATAGGGCCGTTCCCGTCTTCACGAGGGAACAAGTACATACTCGTGGCTGTCGATTACTTGTTGAAATGGGTTGAAGCAAAAGCGCTCCCCACCAACGACGCCCGAGTTGTTGTTAAATTTTTGAAATCTCTCTTTGCTCAGTTTAGAACTCCCCGCGCTATCATTAGTGATCGCGGTACGCACTTTTGCAATGACCAATTCTCAAAGGTCATGCTTAAGTATGGTGCCACTCACAGTATGGTGTCACTCACCGCCTTGCTATCGCGTATCACCCACAAACTAGTGGGCAAGTGGAAGTCTCCAACCGTGGTTTAAAAAGAATCTTGGAAAGGACCGTGGGCGAGAACCGTGCCTCCTGGTCG